>PYAF01003073.1:738253-777477 GCA_007407185.1 Glycine tomentella
TAAAACTAACTTAATAATTTCAAGTATAAAAAATGACACAAGTTTTACATCCCACATAAAACTCAAAATACACAAGTTTTACAGTCAGACAAACCAATCACTACACAAAAACTACAAATCTAAAATAATCATTAAAAACAATGTGATGATGAAGTTACCTGTTAAATGCTTACTTCTCAGCTACCAATTCTTTCAATGACCACACCAAAAGGTTCAAAAGAGAGCAGCAATCGTTCACTTTCAGTCACAACAACACCTAGGCAAAGAAAAAAATCAAAACAGAAGCAGAGTTGGCTTCAAAGGGACAAATATATACAATAAGCTCTATATGGGAAACCTATGAGAAAGGCTATATAGAACCCAAAAAAAACCTATATACTACTGTAACTAGCAAAAACAAAGACCCGTGCTAAGTAACCAATAAACCCACTGAACATAAACTGAAAAAACCAGCAAGTGAGAGTTTAAGAACCAGCAAACTAGAATCTATGTACCAGAAACTATTTTGCAGGGCCAGCAACACGTCCAAGCTCTATTTTCAGTCAGTGGAAGATGCGAACGATAGTGAACCCTCAGGAGAGCTTTGAATTGGAGGAAGATGCTAGGGTTCTGCGTAGGGAAGTGAAGAGATTGGAGGTGAAAGTTTCGGGAAGAAATGGGACCCAAAAAAATTCAGGAAGATAAATAACAATGGTTACCTGCTGTGAATGCACCCAGCCGTGAATGTCGTCCAGCGCCGTGAGTGAGAGAAAAGCTGCCACAAGTGAGCGTCCCAGCCGTCGAGAGTGAGAACTGAGAAGGGAGTGAGGGTGAGGGTTAAGGACTTAGGGTTCGTTTTTTCTCCTTATGTATAAGGGTATTTTTGTAAATTTAAGTATGGCAGGGCGGGTTCGGGTGCGGGACGGATACCAATAATCCCATACCCGCCCCCGCCCCCACTTTTTGCTATTGGGAAAAATCCGAACCCGATAAACTTGGTTTTTCTCCATTTAAATTGGGACGGATTCGGATGGGTACCCACAGATTCGGGTCTCGCTGCCATGCCTATCAACCATGCCTAGTGAATAGGTAGCGCTCAAGGTAGGCGCATCTCAAATGTTGATTGTGTCATGTTACGAACCACTTTTCACCACTTTATATTTAAAAACATTTCACTGATACTCTATATGTTACATTAACATGTCCTTAATGTTTGAAACATTGCACTGATACATTTTTTATTACACTAATCTCTATAAGGGAGATCATTATAATGGCTAAAAAACTAGAAGATATTTGTGTAATTTTATAAAACTTTAGTGATTAATATGTATATGTGTATATTTTATAAAAAAAAAAGTGGCAAAAATGGAGGGAAGACTTTTGTTCAGTAGTATATATAGATATATCGATAGATTAGTACATATAGATATGTAGATATATATATATATATATATGTATATATATATAGATAGATAGATAAATGGTTTTACTGAAGATTTTTTTTTTTTGAAAAGCTTTTTTTATTGGACTATAAGTTGAAATAGTTAAATTGAAGAATTGTTTTTCTCATCACCCAATTGCTATTCTCACCCCTATGTGTTTAAAATCTTTCTTTTATTTCTGATATACCCTTTTTACAAATGTATAACGGAAATATATTTTTATTATGTGTCTCAATTGAGATATATAGCGCAAAATATATTTTCATTATGCATATGCAAATTACACAACAAAAATATGATTCTATTATAGTATTCTTATTCAACTTTAATGAAAACATGATGTTGTTGTATTTTTTACAAAATGTAATCACATTTATTTGAAATAAAAAAAAATATCTTTGTGAATGTACACAAGCGGGAGAACAATAGGAGGTAAGAGGCTCAAAAGTGAAACAACCATGCACAATAGGGCTCCAAAATGGAAGGAGGAGTGTGAGGAGGTAAGAAGAAGTGGGGTTGCAACGTGTGTGAGAACTGAGAAAGGGAAGAGGGAAATCTGACAGGGGTAGGGATGTTTTCCACATTAGTTTTTAAAAGTAAAGGGTGAGAATAACAATTTGCGGATGAGAATAGCAACCCGGAAGACAAACTACTTACATCCGCTATCACTTTCTATGCCCAACTATTTTGCTTGGGCAAGCGGAAAGACTGAGTAACCCAACAGAAAGAAAAGGTACTTGCTATATTTACTCCCCTTTTTTGCTTATCCACTCTCTTTTTTAAGTAAACAGGGAAGTGTATATTTTGGAAAACAAATTGAAAATATCAGAAAAAAAGGGGAGTGGATATAGCAACTGCCAAAGAAAAAGAAAAAAGCGAACTTATTATTGGCTTCTGGCAAATATGAGACCTTAAAAAGGAGTGATACCATTATTACTTATTACCATTATTTATTGAGACAACCAGCAAAAAAAAACCATTATTTACTGAGAACACTCTTTCTTACGAACTAAGCGAATGTAAATTTTGTTATTATTATGACGTTCTTCTGCCCAATAGGCAAATTAGACAAGGTGATTAAGTTGTCATTTCAATTTTCCTGGCCCATAAAAGATAAGATAAGAAACTTCAGTAATGGAAATTTTCTTGACATGGTGTCGGTTGACACGTGACACCTTATCATCCTGTGTTTGGCCGAAAAAAGTTCCCTAATAATTTGCTTTGTTTTGTTATGCATACGAAAAAAGTAAATAATTAGTAGCAGAAGATAATTAGTAAAAGGAAGTGGTCCATTAGTTTATTCTCGAGATATTGTATGGAATTTATGTGAAACAAAATGGAATAGGATTAGGAGCTCAGGCTATTCCTTAATTTCATAGTATTTTCTATTTTCTGACCTACCAAAAAATTGGGAAAGTGTCAAAATGATGCGCCCATTAAGCATGCAGCATACTTTATTAGTTTAACTATAGGTTCTAAAAATATAAATAATTGGGTGTATAAAGTTAAGAATAAGGTTCTTTCCCCGCTCATGCGCGTACTTTACAGTTGTCTTGTTCATTTACTGCATGAACCAATTGCAATAAAAACCATAGGTTATTATTTAGAGCATGTATTCAAAGCCTTTTTTTCTAGTTAGATTTAATTTCTCTCTTTTTTAGGTGGAAATTTATACTCTTATTCCTAATAGCACCTAGAAATATCCCAGTGAAATAGTACAAAACTATCAAAATCGTGAAAAAAAAGTCTCATTCACTCTACGGCGTTGGCAAGTTGCCAACCATCCCTAGTCAATCCATTGTTGCTTCATGGTAAGATTATTTTCAACAATCCTTGTGCAAATCAAGATTTTGACTTTTAGCCAAAAATTATTTGACACAATACGACACCCTAGTACTTCAAATTTCTAACTTAACAATTTCCTAATTGGTGGCATAAAACCTAATCAATGTAAACTGAACAGTGTATGTAATAGCTATGCACTGGCATAAAATAATTTTATATTAATTAATTTTAAATTATCATATATTTCAACATCAACATCAACAACACTTTTAATCCAAGTTAATTAGAGTCAGTGGTAGATGAATCCAATCATAAATCAGAAATGATATAAAGAAAGAAAAAGAGAGAGGGGAAGAAAAAAAGTGGAAATAAGACAAAAAAAGAGAAAAATAAGCTAAAATAAAAGAGGGTGAAAGGAAGAAGGGAGGAAAGAAGAGGAAAAGAACTAAAAGAAGGGAATGACTGAAACATAGAACTACTAATAAGTTTAACCCTCCACCAAACTTATAGTTTTCTTCACTCTGTCCTAAGACATACCATCCGCCAATCTATATCTCACTTCATTAGGTCTTATTTAACTACCTTTCCCAGGTAAGTTTCGATCGACCCTTATCTCTCTTGGTAACAAATTCTTGTTCTTATAGGAACATTCAATGATTGTCTCATAACGTGTCCAAACCACCTCAATCTATGTTCTCTCATATTTTCACACACTGGTACCATTGATACCTTTAGTTGAATATCCTCATTTCTTATCTTATCCATCTTCGTATATCCACACATCCACCTTAACATCCTCATTTCTGCTATACCTATTTTATGCTCATGTTACTTATGTGCTGACCAGCATTCTGCTCCATATAGCATTGTCGGTCTTATAGCTATTTTATAGAATTTTTCTTTTAGCTTAAGGGGAATTTTGCGGTCACACAAAAATTCTGATGCACTCCGTTATTTCATCTACCCTGCTCTAATTCTATGATTTACATCTTTATCAATCTCCCCACCTTTTTGCAACATTGATCTCAAGTATCTAAAAACATCTTTCTTAGGTACCTTTTGACCAAGTAGATGCACTATATCTTGATCACCATTTCTTACCTGCGAAAACTCACATGTCATATACTCCATCTTGCTCTTGCTTATAGTGAATCCTTTAGACTCCAAAATGTTTTTCCACAATTCCAATTTTCTATGAATACCATCTTTGGTCTCATCAATAAGCACAATATCATATGCAAAAAATATATACCACGAGACTTCCTCTTAAATATCTTTCGTTAAATTATCATATATAATAAATTTATTAAATTTTATATTAATTAATTTTAAGCCATATTAATAATGAGAATTTAATGTATAAAACAGTTTTAGATCATTATCTAATCATATATTACCATTTGAACTACTTTAAAATAATTTAAAAATTAATAAACTTATCATACATAATAAATTATGATTTGATGACATTATAAATCTTTTTACATTTTTAATATATGTATAACTATTTTTCTTAATATTAATTTCTGACTAGCTAATAATATTTTTTTCATTTATTTCTAATTAATTAATAATATAATTTTTTATACCGTCAATATACAGAAATTAAACTAAGTTATATTTAAGGTGTAATGTGATAACTAAGTCAGAAACAGAAAGAAAGAGTGTTCCCTACTTCCTTTAATTTCTCATTATGACAGCCATAAATGAGAATATAAATATTTTAAGAACTCTAGTAAGTACTAGTAGTTCTATACATTTATTTGATGGGTGTTTGAATCCGCAAGAAAAGGTTGAGAATGGAAGAATAAATGAGTGTGATGAAACTCGCATTTCGCAATTCGCAATTCGCAATTCGCAATTCGCACACGTTGGGCTTGCACCGCTAAAAAAAACATAAACCTTTGCTAAGAAAGTTTCTTCCTTTTTCTCTTCTGCTGTTTGAATGTGAAGACACAGCACAGTGATGAAGTGAAGTGCTGCATCAACCTCAATGATCTCAGGTATCAATTCTTGCTCTATCCAACAACTTCGTTTCATCGAAAAATTCTTGTCTATTCAGATGCCAATTGCTCTTCAATTTTCTTGGGTTTCTTATGATTTTACATCCTAAGATTGCTTTTTGTAATGCTGAAGCTGAGAACTTTTTATTTTGGGTGTTTTTTTGTTGCTAGTTTTGGACCTTTTGGTTTGGGTCAAAAGGTTGAATTTCAAAGTGGTTGATGGTTGATGCTGTCTCATCAGTGTGTTCTGTAAGAAGTTGGATTTTTGCCATCGCTATGTATGTAGCAAGTCATTGCATTTGAGAACTGTTGGAGATCTTCTCCAACCTTGTAGAAGGTTGAGAAGACATTATTTGGTGGGCATGGTTTTTTGTGTTCGAGGGATTTGAGCTTTGGATGCAGATTGAAGAGGGCTAACTGTTAAACTGTTAAATCCATAACTCCCATCAAGGTTTTTGCTTTGTGTGTTTGTGGAAATAGCATACCCTTTGAGCTGCTCTGTCTATTTTCTTCTGGTGTCTTGTTCTATTTGCTGGAAGGTTGCTTCATTGGACCTTGTTTGATCTTCAACAATGTCAGAGAAGATCATGGTTCACTCAAGGTTTATATTTTGTGTGATGATAATTTCTATGTTCCTTTTGGTCCTGTCTTCCATTTTCCTACTCCAGTTTAGTAGTCATTCTTTGATACCTAGATCAGTGTTAGAACTTATTCTTGTCAATAATGCGTCGCTTTACTTCATGCCCAATTTGAAGAGAGAACAAATTTTACTCCCTCCCTCTGGGGATTCAAAATTTCAATCACAAAAACCCAGAGAATCTGACTGTCATGCTTCCAATTCGAGCCAGAAAACAACTTCTGTAGGACAGCAAATGAATATGGCATCGCACCCAACTTGGCCATTATTGAAAGTATTCATGTATGACTTGCCTCCAGAATTTCACTTTGGGTTATTGGGTTGGAAGGGAAGTGTGAATCAGACATGGCCCGAAGTGGATAACCCCGAGCATATCCCACGCTATCCAGGTGGTCTGAACTTGCAGCACAGCATGGAATACTGGATCACCCTTGATCTTCTGTCATCAAAAGTTGGCCAGCCTTGCACTGCAATTAGAGTGCAGGATTCAAGTCAAGCAGATGTTATATTTGTGCCATTTTTCTCATCGCTGAGTTACAATAGGCATTCCAAGCTTAATGGAGAGGAGAAAGTTAGCCTAAACAAAAGGTTACAAGACAGATTGGTACAATTCTTAATGGGCCAGAAAGAATGGAAACGTTCAGGAGGGAAGGATCATCTAATTGTAGCTCACCATCCTAATAGCTTGTTGGATGCAAGAAGAAAGTTGGGTGCTGCTATGCTTGTACTTGCTGATTTTGGAAGGTATCCGGTTGAATTAGCAAATATCAAGAAAGATATAATAGCTCCCTACAGGCATCTAGTAGGCACCATACCAAGAGCCGAATCAGCTTCATTTGAAAAGCGTACCACATTGGTGTATTTCCAGGGAGCAATATACAGGAAAGATGTGAGTTTCTACCACACTCATGTTATCTGTTTAATTCATTGTTACCTTATTATGGAAAAATTCTCACACTGACTTGTGATACGATCCCCTTCCTTTTTCTTATTTTTGCGGTGACTCCATCTATGATTAAATTGGCTATTGATTATGCTCATTTTTAGCAAAATGCCTCTGTTTCGTTGTATCAAGTATTGGCATGATGTCAAGGTGCTTTAGCTTAACTTGTTACTAGGTGGAATTCAGAATTAGCAACAACTTCCTCGTTGTAACATGCTTATATTTTTTGGCCTAGAAAGTAGATCTCAGAAACCCCCACATTTCAACCAGTAGGTAACTCACTCATGTCATCTAAAGAACACACACACACCACCTTGGGTACCTGGGGCTTTTAGAAGGTGGGATTTGATCCCAGGAACTTGCATTCACTGCTTCACCCTGGCACTTTCTTGTAACAAATTTGATACAAGCATTGAGAATTGGCACATGAGTGACATGACAAATATTGTCACCCTGCCTCTTTTAGCCACAAGCACCATATCCTTCACGTCATTGGTATTACATTATTAATTACAAAAGAAAAAGAAAAAAAAAAAAAACTTCAACTCCACCTTCTATGCAAAATGGCACTAACTGCACCTCTCTCAAGATGTCAATCATAGATCATATTTTTCATTGAACTTCAAAAGGCTTTCACGATGTACATAGCAGTGTCACTGAGCTCACTATAATGCATTAGTTGAATATATAATCATGTAGAAGTTTAATCAGCTCAGGTAGGTCAATATATAGCTTCTATACAAGCCTTCAATTCTGAGGTGGTATAAGAGAATGTTACATTTTTCATGCTGGCAAATGTAAGAAAGCACTTTGATGGTTTGTTTCTAAACAGTTTTATTGAATTATTTTCTTTTGACATCTACGAACAATACATATAATAGGCACATGATTCAGGTTCAATTCATGGGAATACTAAAACACATCCTGCTAAGATTGGTTTATGAGAATCATTGTGATGACATAATTTCTGCAGTCTTTCCATGGATACTACATTCCTTATCAATTTTATTGTATTAATTCTAGATGTTCCAAATAGTCTATCTTCATTTTAAATAGTTAAATTATCATATTGAAACTCTAGGGAGGAGCCATTCGCCAAGAACTGTACTACCTCCTCAAAGATGAGAAAGATGTCCATTTCACATTTGGGAGCATTGGAGGAAATGGGATTCATCAGGCAAGCCAGGGCATGGCCTTGTCGAAATTCTGCCTCAACATTGCAGGGGATACCCCGTCCTCAAATCGCCTTTTTGATGCAATAGTAAGCCACTGTGTTCCTGTGATCATCAGTGATGAAATTGAGCTACCCTTTGAAGATGACTTGGACTACTCTGACTTTTCCATAATTGTCCATGCCTCTGACGCTATGAAGAAAGGCTATATGCTGAATCTCCTTCGTTCAATCAAGCGGGATGAGTGGAACAAGATGTGGGAAAGATTGAAGCAGATTACACACCACTTTGAGTATCAGTATCCATCCCAAGCTGGGGATGCAGTGAATATGATATGGCAGCAAGTTGAACATAAGATATCTTCGATAAGGTTCAATTTGCACAGGAAGAACAGATACCAGAGATCTCAGCTTCGTGTTAAGACTAACTGAAATGCTGAGATTTTGTCACTTTAGAATCTGCTGACCTTGGTCTCAGTCAAGTTCAACATGCCAGTGGAAGACACAAACCTAGTCTCATTTGTTTTGCCACTACCAAGCTTCTTTTTCTTCTTTTTAATTTTTTCTTTTTACTGAATAACACATAGTGTTGATGAAAAATAGAATTTATATTTTAATGCCGAAGCATACCTCATTATTTGTCCTCTTCTTGGCATATGAATCTTAGGAAAAACAAAGAAAAAAATTTTAATTGAAATATACTAATAGTTTAAAAGTTTTTTATGCTATTATTCAATCATAAATTGTCTTTTCTTCAAAAAGAAATCATGAATTGTTGTATAATTAAAAATTATTTTTTTATAATAATTATTTTGAAAGTCATATTTAATATAACTTTTTATTAGTTCATTTATAATGACAATGTATTGAAATTAAATTATAAACAAAAAACTTAAATTAAATCACAAATTATCGGTAATTTCGGTAATTTGTTTTTCCTAGAGAACCATTATCAATTTATCACTAATGCTGTGATGGTATATTAGTTTACTGGTCACGGCATTGATGATCATGATTTGCATTATCGCAAGTGGTGATTAATTACCATTAATTTGCAAAGAAGAAAATCTGCAGGGTACAATAAAGCTTAAATGTAGAGACTCTTCACATGGAAACTGCATCCTAATTTTACTAAATGGAAGATGGATACCAACATTGTTGTTATCAAATTCTGAGTCTTATGAACGGAAAAAAAAATGTGATTAGAATGGGAAACTCTCACTGTATGTCCATAAGTAGATAGTTACTGTATTATGCAGGAAAAAGGTCAACATATCAGTTGCGGAAAGACAAGTGTACAAGTGTCACTAGAGCAAAAGTCATTTGTAAATAGGTATATAGAGAGTGAAAATGAGAGAGAAATCCACTATATTCTGTATTTGATAACTAACAATATCATGAAACTATCTAGCTATTCTTCAATACCTATGATTTCTTTACACAATGCTTCAGCAGCAATTCATCATCTGACAGATAGACTCAACAAAACTAAAAAACATATGGGGGGAAAGAACATTGAAAACCGACCAACCTCATTAAGAAACTGTCAACGAGGCAAAGAACAATCTTCTCATTAGGGAACTCAGTTGTCATAATCTCTCAGCAGCATAGCATAAAGGAAATAGCCACAGCATGTTAAGTTGTTAACATCTATTGTGAATTGGGTCTGACCCTTTTCGAACTGTCCTTTTGTTTGATTGATTAGGATCGAATGTCATTGCAGGTGCAGGTGCCAACTCCAGCTGTGATTGCAAATCCTCCATTGCAACACCCTTTACAACATGAGCTATTCGAGCAAGTGGTGATTGTTTGTGATCCCATCTCAGATAAAGATCTTTGCTTCTCAGGCCAGAAACCATGCATGGTTGAGAAGCTAAAATCCCAACACAAACTAAAACAAAGAACCCTCTCAAAGTCAAGAAACTCATCATGCCTATTGCTATGGAAATTTTGGAGGAACAAAAGCTTTCTCTTTCAGTTTGAAGCAAAGAAAAGAAGGTGGTGGTGTGTTTGAAACTGTATGTCTTTGTCTCCTATTTCTTGTTGCTCATAGCTGCAACAAGAATAATGCTGCAGTTTATCTTCTATGGAATTTGGAAGTCTAAAAGCAAAAGGCATAAGAAGCCTAGAACATGTAGGGAAGTTTTAGATTCACCCCAATCATAAGCAAATGCTATAGAAGCAAATATATAAGGCTGATTTAGAAGACTGACAGTGACAGGTTTGAATAAAAAGTTAATTGGAACAACATATCCTTGGGAAGCCAAGTATCTTTTCATTCAGTTTCCCTTCATCCCTATCATTTGTCTTGCTCTTTTTCACCAAACAAAGACCGAACCTTGTGTCTTCAAACTCTTTATTAGTCCGCCCCGTCATCTTCCCTTGCTGACATGTCCTTGTACCATATCCTGAAGACATGACATATATGCCAATGAGAAGAATGATTCTCTGCATATTGCTTAATTTAGTTGAATCAGCAGCCTTCTGAGTTTATTTTATTCGGAGAACTGTCTTTTTTCTGAGGTGTTCCATGAAAAACCTAACCCTCCTTTTTTTTTATCTACAAATGTTAGTTTGTTAGTTTTGATAACAGATAGAATCGAACCTGAATTTTTTTTTCCCTCTTTTCTACTTTCTTAACCATCTTATATCTCAAAAAAACTTAACCCTCTAAATTATACCCCCGATGAAGAGGCAATGGAATCATAAAAAGTGTTTGTGATCCAAAACAACCCCTCTCCGAAAGAAACCATTTTTCTTTCACTAGGGAGACTGTGAGAGTATCTCTAATGGTACGTATTACCACACTGCAGTACAATCATAGTACAGTTGTTCAACTAATTTTTGGTGGGTCTTATTCCTATAATGTTATATGGGATTTAACTTTAAGAACTAGAACGAGTTTTCTCTTCAACAGTGCAATCCAAACATCTCAAAATGGGTCTTATAATTATCAAAAAGTTTCATTAATTATATAAGCAACGGTTCTTATGTAAGAGTGTCATGTCAATTGCTTGAGTTTTAAAATCCGGATTGACCCGATCGGTCGAACCGCGACCTGATGGTTGAACCGGGTCGAGTTTTAAGTTGGATCGGCTATGTCATTGACCCAGAGTGATCCAGATTGATCTGGCCGGGTTTGTGGTCGAACCGGTGACCCGTTGACCCGAACCAGGTCACTTATCTTCTTTTATTTTAGTTTTTTTCATTTTGTTTTATTTTAGTTTTTTTGTGTGATTTTGAGTTAAATTGATCTTTTCATTCATTGTTGAATATTTTGTGGCCTCAATTGCATTTTTTGTTGAATTAAATTGATTTAGAAGTGATCACAATTGTGGTTTAGCTGTATGTGAAATTGTGATCCCAAATCATTTTTTAAAACTGTGTTTTGAAACTTTAGATTGATTTTTTATATTTTATAATCTACATTGATGTGATATGATTATGTTTCATTTTAGTGTGAATATTGATATATACTGTTATTGATGCCTTTGATATTAAATAGTTAGAGATAATAGTCATTTTTTAATTTGTGTTCTTTATATTTTATTTGTGTTTTTAAGACTTTTGAACTTCAATGCACAAGAGAGAAAGATAGGTATAAAATTTTTATATTTTTTAATCGATTTTTAAAATTATGTGAAGCTATATAAAAACTACTATATTCGTCCTTATACATTTTTTAAATTTATTTGTGTTATTTTATAAGATTATTTCCAAATTGTATTTTTTATTAGTTAATTTTTAACAAAAATATATTTAATTACTATATATTAATAAGATATTTATGATCTTTCTTACGAGGATTAGAATCACACATAAATTATTAGGTGAAAAATAATTAAATGAAAAGACTGAGATGATAAATCCTAATAATTTTTAAGAGTAATTTTAGAAATATAAGATAACTTGTTAATAATTCAATAACTACAAACTAAATCATATCTTTTTTAATAGGTGTAAATTATTTAAAATAGTCTTATATTTATATTTAATAACAACTTCAATTTAATATGCTCTAAAGGCACAATTGGCTTATTGCCAAAAAAGAAAATCCACATACATATTAACACACACTCTAATGCCAAATCTATAATTAAGATTAATTTTAAAAAATATATTTCAATCATGTTCTATTAAAATCGTACGTAACGTATGCTCTAAATTAAGGAGCACTCGATTTATTGCATGTATGATTTTATAGAGCATCTAAAATCACGTTAAAATACCAACTAAACTTAGATTTAGGTAAATGTTTACATATTTAGTTTCTTGCTGAAAAATTAATTCTTAAGTCTTGAATTGATTTTGGTTATATTTGGGAAAACTAGTTAAAAAATTAATTGGAAGCTAAAAAGTTAATTGAAAGCTAGAAAATTAGGTGATAGCTGAAAACTAATTTATTAAATTATAAGTGTTTGTTAAAATTAAGGTTATATTCCACAAGGTATTTCAATTAGTCTCTAGCTTTTTTTTATAAGCTGAAAAGTTTCTTTGTTTGTTCAGTAAATAAACTTTTTAGTAGCTTTTAGTGTTTTTTTGAAATGTTACTTGAAGTTGTATTTTTTTAAAACATTAGTTTCTATTTTTTTTTATATTTTCTTCCACTTTTATCCGTAATATATTTATTCAATTTCTTGATTATCCTTTTTAAATAAGTCATGATTTATTATTAATGTCATTTTACAACTTTCAATTAATTTAACAATTAGTTTTACCAAACATTTATAATGTAAGCTTTCAACTAGTTTTGCCAAACATAGTCTTAACTATTGAAGTAATAGTAAAGTGTAAAATAACAAACAAAAAAAAAAATTAAATCATGATGTATCTAAAAGGATAATCAAGAAATTGGGTAAATATATTGAGAATAAAAATGGAAGAAAATTTAAAAAGCTAGAAGTTAAAGTTCTAAAAAATGTTACTTCAGGTAGCGTTTCAAAAAATCGCTAGAAGCTACCAAATTGAACAATCACATAAGTTTTTAGCTAGTTTCTAGGTTTTTTTTTACTAGCTGAAAATGTTGTTCGACTGTTAGATAAACAATTTTTTTAGTAGTTTCTAACATTTTTTGAAACGTTACTTCTAATTTCTAACTCTTTATATTTTCTTCCATTTTTATCATTAATATATTTATCTAATTTCTTAATTATCCTTTTAAATAAATTAATATTTTATTATTTTTATGATATTTTATATTTTTTAACTATTTTAACAACTAATTTTATTGAATACATAATTTAATAAGATAATTTTTTCAGCTTTTAGCTTTCAACTATTAGCTAATTTTTCACCCAATTTTCCCAACCATAGCCATAGCCTTTAATATACTTTTTTGGTATATTTAATGTAGAATCAAAATTTTTATACGACTTTTACTACTAATGTGCTTTTATAGTTGTTTTGGAATAGTATCTCGGGTTAGCTTAGATCAAGATCTTCTATAACTCGATTCATCTAGATCGATATCCTGTGGAACATTACACAAAGACAAGAGGGCGAGCGTGGTATACGTGACCCTAAGGCAGGTCACGAGGATCACGTGATGGTAACTTTTTCACCTAAATTCAAGTGTATAAATATTTACCTTAGGTATGAAACCTAACTAACTTTCATTATCTGTATACACTCTCCTCTCTCAAACACTGAGTTAACTAAAATTATTAGATTAAGAAAATTCATTCATAATTTTATATTAAAAAATCTAAAAAAACAATTGAATTTGATAACATAAGTAAAGTATATTAATAATAAAAAAAGACTCTAAATAGCAACTATTTAAATTAATACTCAAAAGTTTATTTCGAAAATGTAATATGACAGTGTAGAAAGAAAAAAGTGGGTACAAAGAGGAAATTAGGCCCAAATAAGAGGTGCCTCCTCTTCTTCGTTGCCGTCTGGTTTTCTGCTGCTCTGCGTTTTCTGCCTAGTTTTCATTGCTATTCTTATGAGCTGTTTTTTCCTTCTCTTCAACGAAAATTTAAGGGGGGGCACTATCCAGTTCTACCGCCCTTCCACCGTTCCAATAGAGATATTATATTAACTTTATGCCAAAATTTAAGGGGGGGCACTTGCCCCCTTGTCTTGTACGTAGATCCGCCTCTGGAGTTGAGCATTAGAAAGTTGTTTGCATGTTCTCCTCCATCGTCATGCTTCATCACCTAACATTAAAATTTGAACCAACTCCACCAGAAAATCATATCTCTATCATTTCTGCCAAAAAATATTAAAACCATTTAAATACAAATCTTTTCACTATAACTTAATTCTAATCAGAATTAATTTTATAAAATTAATTTTATTCATAATCAATTTTCAAACAAACACACTAAAATATAAAATTAAAGGACGCTAATGAAAGAATCTAAAAGAGAAAAAACAAGAACAACGAACCAATAAGCATATATAGTATCAAGTTTACCTTTTCTTTTTTTCTTTTTTTGTTAAATATCAAGTTTACTTAAGTAAGAGGTGTTGTCACCCAAACTAGAATGGTGACATGGCAACCAAGACAAAAGGTAGAAGTAAGTGACTCATTTTATGCAACAGAGACAAGAAAACCATTAAAAGTAGAGAATTTTGGGGCGAAGCTAGGGAATAGCAGCCACTCCCGAAAAAACAAACCAACCAATAACAGGCTTTCATGTTCAAACACTTTCTTTAAGCTAACATTCCTTTAGAATTCCAAGCTCTTCACTCCATGTAATAAAAATCGTAGTCTTGGTTTATAGTGTTCAATGGATTTCCTTTATGCTTTTCTTCCCTCTACCTGTATTGCCTAGATTCAAAACACTTCTACCGAAGTGAAGTGATCTCTAAAACATTTTAAGTACTGAAATGTTCAGTGCTACAAAAATTTATTCAACAAAATGTTCAGCATCTCTAAAGCTCTAAAGCACAACCACTATTGATTTATGCCAATTTCTCTTTCAGTTTTTAATTTTTATATTTATTTAATAAAATACATGACAAGTAGTATTTCGTATTGAATTTGTCTCAACCAACACTCCTACAATAGATAAAGGATATATTTACCCTTAATTTAAAAACATTTCACAAATCAATTAGTAATTGGTTTGAATGTAACTAGATTTGGTGTCCTTAAATAAGATCTTGAATTCGAGTTCTTTAGATGAACAAATGCGTTTGAGAGGGGAGACTCCACTAAAAATAGTCAATCAAATTATTCAATGAAAATTAGTCATTAAAAAAACTGATAAATGTTTCACATCAAAAATACGACTAAAAAACATTTAACTAAAATTTAAATATAAATGTATCCTTATTTTGTTGGGAAAAAGATATCAATTTTCCCTTCCAGAACCTGTTATGAATGGTCTTACACAAGTAAAATACTTTATACATAAACAATAATTATGCAAACAACACAACACAATTTTTAACGTGGAAAACTTTCTCAATGTGAGAAATAAAAACCACGGGACCGATCTCAGAGTCCACCCAAATTCTTCACTATCAATAAAGTGAGATTACAAAAGGGTTCCAACAACCATTACAATCAACAACTTTAACAAAAGTTGTACCAAACCATCACAAGAGGCAAACATACAAACTAGGCTTTTGTAAGAAATTAATTCCTACCACTAGAAATAACAACTATCAAATCTCAACGGTCAAATTAAATTATTGCAATAGAGGAACACACTGACCAAATTTGAGGATAATCCAACGGTTGAACAAATAGATAAATCTTTCTCAATATCACTGTCCGAAACAAGACAGAACAGAGCAAGAATTCTGGTAATCTCTATTTGCAGTTGAAACAATCCAACTTGAAAATACTTCAATGAATGATCTGAACGGTCAGAATGTAGAAAAAGATTTTATTAACCGTTACGCAAAGTTTGAATGCGATCCAACGGTTAGTGTGAGAGAAATGTCCCTCGCAATAATGCTGCATGTTTTAGAAAATGGTTTCAGAACCAGTTCGGTTTGGGAATTTCTGGTGATGCTACAAGTCTCTATTCAAGAAACCAACCTTTAGATATTAATATTGGTGAGTCACAAACTTTCTGTAAAAGTTTCACCAAGATCTAACGGTTAAACAAGGAGATCGAGAAGATTGAGGAATAACGGTTTCTGTCCTTCTTAACATGTGAATTTTGATGTTTTCTTTCTCCTCTCATCTTTCTCTCTCTTGTGCTTTCAAATTAACTGTTAACCTCTTAAAAGAAGTAACTGCTGATATATTAAAAAAAGGAACCCTAATATTTCCTTATTGGACTGGACTTGGCTTGAGATTCAAGCTCAACATATTTATGTAATTTATGAACAAGTTTACTTTAAAAGATCACCGATCAGACCCACTCCCTCCATTCAAAGTTTTAAAAGAACGCATTTTTTTAGCTTCTAAATCCAGTTTTTATGTTCCCCTTTATTTTTCTCACTTATCCATGACCACCACACTTAACTATCTTCTTGTTAGTTGTATTCTCTATCTCACCCCCTTTTTTTCTTTTCTAATTTATAAATTTATGTGATTCCAGTAAATAACTTACGTCATATGCTTAATGAAGTATAACCATGAAAGAGGAAAGAAATTTAGGGAGGTGAATTGAAGAGCATAGCTAACGACTAAGATATTCTTTCTGACCACTTTAGAGCTGTATTAAAGTAAAAGACATATGTGACCGTTTTTTCAAGGAAAAAAGTAAAAGAAATAAATGACCTGTTGCTTTCAAAAACAATCCTTCCTCTGCGAATACAGCTTTTAAGATTCATCAATGGTAATATAGTTGCTGAATCATAATAGTTTGGACCGAATGATTCTAGCTTATCACATAGAAATTAAAAGCTTAAAACGGCATGTGCTTATCCCTTTACAGTAAACCTTCATGTTACATAGGAAAACCTATATTTTTATATTTATTTTATTCTATGATGTTGAGTAAAATGTGTCCTGACACTAAATCATACATTAGGGAGTGAAAAATTACTACATAATTAAGGATCACTATAATCTTGAACAATTTTCATGTGAAACATAATTATTATTTTTTTATCGACAAATATTAATTTGTTAATTTTACTATAAATTTCAATCAACGGATTCGAATCCATGAACTTTTTTTCCCTCCTTTCATCATTCTCCAACCAGTGGATTAGCCTTATATATTCCATAATCAAATTTTACTAACTCTCTTGTAACCTGAAAAAGTCAATAATGTATATAAAGTAACGATTGATGAAGACTATAGTCACATATCCAAGATCATATAATAATTTCCTCCCAAGCACACTAAAAAAAAAAAAGGAAGAAAATCAAGAGCCATAACTTTTGGAGATTACTTGATTTCGATAAAATCTCACTAAGTGGGCTGTGCCTGCACTTTATCAGTTTATTGTACCCTCCTCACACCAGTTTGGACCAGTTTCACCAACAAAGAATAAAAAAAGACGCACACACTGCGCAAGCTCAAATTGTTACAAGAAAAAACAGAGTAATGGTATAACCAATTATTATTACAACGGTTTTCATTTCAACTGTTACAGGGTTGTTGCTTCCTGCACCTCCAAGTTGCACCTTTTTCCGGAATGTTTGCTTTACCTTCCAAATTGACCATTCGGGAAGCCAAAATCTATAATCATTCCAAAATATAATTTTACATTTAGGATTGGTCGTTCTGGAAGCAAAAAAAGTGGTGTAGGAAGCAGGATGGAGGTGCAAGAAACAGCAGCCCAATGACAGGTACCGAAAACCAAAATCAGAAAATATATCCAAAAAATGCTCCATATTTACTGATACATAACTAAGACAATTTTGATAAGCTTTTCAATAAGCTCTTATGGAATAAGAAAATGAGATCAAATAAATCAAATTTTGTGAAGTTAGATAAGAACTTCTAAGAAAAGTTAGGGTAGATAAATTAATTTTAACTATGAGACAAATTTAATATAATTTATTTTCTTATTTTCAAAATATATTAAGGATATCAAATAAATGTAAATTTGTATACAAATATTTTCATAGGTGAAGAACACTTTCACTTAACATCAATTTCCCAATTAGCAGCAGCATAAGCTGTACTTGGGCTGATGAGATAATATATACAATATACCTATTTACAGAAGAGAGAGAAAGAGGGGGAGAGAGAGTGGGAATATAAATATAACCAGAGAAAGATACAAATGGAGAACCAGAAGCAGAGCCATCAGATCTTATTCTGCTGCACCACTGATCAGCCAACTACAATTTCTGAGGTCCTTGTATTAGGGATGACATTCCACAATACTGTTGGAAATTAATCGGTGAAAAACAGGTCCTGGTGATATTGCAAACTGCTAACCTTGCTGTTCCTCTGCTTGTAGCATAAATGCAAGTTCTTCAGCTGATTGCTGATCCAAAATAAATATATGAACCTGTTAGTTCATAAGAGAAAAATATAAACCAGAAAGTAAAGATGTACTAAAATAAGCACATCTTGAGAAGAGAACCCAGACAAAAACATTTCCCATCTCTAAACCTTAGTCTGCAATCACTATCAACTTTCAAGGTTTCTAGTAGAGACCATGCCATCTGCACCATATGTTGTTGGCATTCTGATAGGCACTGGACCAGGCAGAGGAGGAAGAAAGAATGAAAAGAATCTGAATCTTTATTGAATGCTACTCACAGTTACACAATATTGAGTGAATTCGAGGTTCACTCAGCCTCCCAATACTCTCAGCTTACAAGCTACCTTCTACTTAGTCATTCCCTGTTATTTATAATATCCCACCCTTCCCCAACTAACTAACAAACAGTAACAGCATATCCTAGCCCTAGATCCTATCACATTCCTATTGGTACCTTCACTTAAATCTTATCATCTTAAGTGGCCTACCAAACGGCATCATATGATTAATCAAAATATGAAAAAGGAAAAAATGAAATGAAAATAATACAAATACTTCAATATTAGAATAAGCACAGGGTAGTAACTTGTCTTTGCCTTGGATGCTGTATTATGTCCAGGCCATAAGATAGCAAGGAAGGATAACAGCAGCCGCACGGAGAAAGAAAAACTGGAAAACATTAAGTATTATGTAATCCATCAGTCAGCTATATAAAATGCAGCATGGCTAATCACTTTGATTGCAACTTACATAAAAATATGCTAAAGCTTTCTCCATATCAGCATTAAAGAGGGGAGCAGCATGCCTCAGAAGTAAATGAGCCATTAACTGCAAATTTTGGGACAGACCCAAACATGAAAACTAAGGAAATGTACCATGAAAATGATTTAATACATATGATTTTACTAATACTGGGACTTCTTTCCAAAGAAGAATTAACAGCAAACACAAGAGCACTGCGTCAGACACTACATCCCAGAAAAGCAATCACAAGAAAATAAATATTGCAACCATACACCCAACAAAAATACATGGGTAGGTACCACATATACATAAATATATCTGAAGGACAACAATCAGAAAAGTGGAGTGGTTCCGTGGATAATAGTAAAGAAAAAATCCAAGAATATTGAATTTCCATGCCTAATAAAACATCTGAAAACCATACTATTGAACTTCAATAACAAATTAAAAAGGCTTACGATTAGAACAACAGAGTGCCACAATGAAGTTCCACCAGTGCCAGCATTGACAAAATCTTCATGCTCAGTCTTTGGAACTTGGTGCTCCACTGTCGCAATAGCCAAAAGTCGAGCATTGTGCAAATCTAAAGGATTACTAGAGATTGCCCAGTCATCACTGCCCAATTTGCAAAAGCGTTTATGAAATCATAGAACAAGCAGCAATTACAATATAGGAAGACACGGTATCATTGTTAAATCATAGATCTACAGTTCACAAGGCAGATAATGATAGTTTGGCATGGAGAAGAGGTATTCATAATAGTGCAAGTGTATCATCAACATCAACAGCACCTTTAACCCAAGTTAATTGGTGTCGGTGGTAGATGAACCCAAAGATAGATCGGGAAAAAGACAGAAAGAGAAAGGGAGATGGGAAGAAAAAGAAAAAATAAGACAAAAGGAAAAATAAGCTAAAATAAAATAAGGGTGAAAAGAGAAGAGGAGAAATGAAGAGTAAAAGAACTAAAAAAAAAGGGAATAAACTCGAACATAGATATACTAATGGGTTAACCCTCCACCAAGCTTATAGCTTTTCTTCACTCCGTCCTAAAACACACCATCCGCCAATCTATATCCCACCCTATTAGGAATTGTTTAACTACCTTTCCCCAGGTGAGTTTCGGTCGACCTCTACCTCTCATTGTGTCGAACTCTTGATAATAAACTCTTGTTCTAATGGGAGCATCTAGTGGTCGTCTCATAACGTACCCAAATTATCTCAATCTATGCTCCTTCATCTTTTCACACACTGGAACTACTGTCACCTTTCATCGAATATCCTCATTTCTTATCTTATTCATCTTCGTATAACCACACATTCACCTTAACATCCTCATTTCTGCCACTCCTATTTTGTGTTCATGTTGCCTATGTGCTGGCCAGCACTCCACTCCATATAACATTGTCGGTTTTACATCTGTTCTATAGAATTGAATATTTCTGCTCCATGTAACTTTATGCTCATGTTGCCTATATAATATTGCAAGTGTATAAACTACATAAAAAGGAAATGAATATTGACTAGCATAAAAGGTAAGATACCAATAAACAAGTTTAAACCCACCTACCCCCCAACAAAGTCTTCACTCTTTCCATCAGAGATCTCTTAAATTTAGTCTCACTTAACATAATGAAGTGTAAAAGTAAAACAAATAAGCAAGAGAGAAATTGCCACCATATCTACATATGAATGAACATGTGTACATAGATTCCTGTGTATGTTAAAAAGAATAAAACATATGAAAGACATCAAGTCAACAACCAAAAGGTGTAATTACCTGATACCAATTGAAGTATCTCCAGGATGACAGACAGGTGAATTTGCAGTATAAACAGGTTTGAATGGCTGTAAGTCAAGTAAATTTTTCTGTGAAAAACTATAACTTAATGTGAGCAACTAATTAATGCAATATCTATGACTTCTTAATTGTTTTCCAACTTATCGGCTTTTGGTACTTAAAAGCCATTGATCTCTCTTTTACCTCATTACTTACAGCCAGCTATTATTGCTGGGTCTTTTTTTGTTTTCCTCTAATCTTTCAGGGCATTCTGTTTTTCCTATATTGAGATTCTCCATAAAATTAATTTTGTTGGAAACCCATCTCATTTATGGCCAGTGGCCACCCCTAGCCCGCCTTAATGCAGCCTCCATCACCTTCATTGAGTTGGGTGTGAGGGAGCACATTACATAGAGATATAACCTAAGTAGTTCTTATAAGGCTTGGACAGTTCTTACTTTCCAAACCGGTTTTTTAGGGTTGAGTTGTCCTAAGCCTTATACTTATTGTACACACATAATCCAGGCAATTGCACACCAAGCATCTAAGAAGGGAAAAAAATGCACTGGCATTTTTGCTTTATACATGCCTCAATGTTAGGCAGGCACTGATTCCCAAAACCAATCATCAACATGGCAGAATTAAAAGTTGCAAATAGATACTCTAATTAACTGTTAATGTAAAGTCTATCAGGGCTTTCCCACAATGTTCCCTCAATAGTTACATTATATAATCTATAAACAAAATTATCAATATTCTGGGTGTATCCAACATACCCCTACTCCATACACAGCCACAAGAAAATCAACACAAAACTCCTTAAAATATACAATGCCTAAAATTCAATTAAAACTAAAGAATTAAGATACACATCAATTAAAATAAAAATGCTTTTTAACACAAGATATATCATACTAATGCTACGAGTTCAAGAGTCACCTGATTGCAGATTTAACAAATTGTATCACCCTTCTCGTAGCACCATAGTTGAACACATTTCGTATGAGCAAACTGGTATAAAAAGAAACCCCTATTATTGCAATTGTCAAGCAATAGTCAAGTGACCAACAATAATAAATCCAAAATATTTTATAGAATACCTGTTATTAGTTATGAGAAAAGTATATAACTATAGCAATTCACACTATTTCATATGAAGATACATCAATATCAAGTCCACACTCCACAATTTCTTATATACACACAATAACTGCTAGAAAAAGTCATGCCTCTGATATCTGAACCATTGATTGAAGAAAAAGGAAACCCTCTTATTACAAACATCGTTCTAGTACTTTTATCCCAAAGAATTTCACTGTTAACCAGCACAACTCATCATCTCATAGAAAGAAGCAATCTACCATTCTATTGTTCTCATTGCTCACTATCCTCATTGCTTAAATAGGAAAATTTAGTATAAGAATACCTTCAAGGTTCCGCTGCAAGCACAAGGTATGTCCAAATTTTGAAGGGTATCATCCTCCTGGCAAATGCGACATTCCACCATTTGGATAAGGTCTTCTTCTTCAAGTGTATCACATTCCTTAACATCATTAACATGAGTAGCACCCTCAATGAGTGAACCTAAAGCATTACCATCACCACCATGTTGTGGTAGCAAAGTTCCAGGTGCTATAAGAGGGTCAAGAACAGATAAAACCACGTGCTCCCCCATTATTCCTGAATCAAAAGAACCCATTGCATGCACTCTGTAATTAATTAATTAACTAACTAACTTTATACTTCAAACCCAAAAAAGCTAGAGTTAAATCAGAAGTTCAGAACTATGAGAAACAGTGATAAAAAATCGAAAAAATCAGAATGAGATTGATGGAAAAATTGGGAATTTTTCTTTGTTTATAAAAAGAATGAATGAATAAATTACCTGGAAATTAATGGATAGTAGTGGGAAAAGTGTAGTCGCGAAGCGGTGTAGTAAGAAAAGCGATGGCGAGGGAAAGACAGAGAGTGAGAACGGAGTTGAAGAAGAAATATATTTATTAATTTTTAATTAATTGTTAAAATGTTTTAAATGTTGTTGTAAACTTGTACTAATGAGTGAAACGTAGATAGAAACATACCCAAATTTCATTGATGTGTCGTATTGAAGAGAAGGGGCATAATGCACATGGACGGTGACTTGTCAGTACTTTGTCAACAATATTGACATGGGCAAAAAATTAAAAATAATATAAATTAATAAAAAAAAATTGGCAAATGGTGCAAAGGGGAAAGAAATTGAGAATCTGGGGTACCCTAACACATCCAAGCTAGGCGTGTAGGGGTCCTTTGTTCCCTATATATAGCCCCAACATTTCACAGAATGCATAGGCCTACCATTTGATGTTTTTGTAAAAGTTGTTCTGCTTCAGGATCCAGAGATTGGTATTGGATATTTTGTGAGGTGAAGCGCTGAAAAGAAGTAAGTTGTTGATTAAACAATTTTGCATATTATTTAAACTTGTTATATTTTTTACTTAGAAAATTGTTAGGGTCATATAAAGTTGTTAGTGACATAGCTGTTAGGTTCATAGGAAATTGTTAATGTGTATGTTGGTTTAATGTGTAGTAATTACGGTTTAGGGTTTAGGTTAAAGATGTAGGGTTTATGGATTTCGGTTTAGTTTTAGGATTTAGCGTGTTATTGTTCAGATTTAAGGGTGTGTGGATAGGTGGGTTAGGGTTTAAGGTGTGTGGACACATGGGTTAGGATTTAGGGTGTGTGGATAGGTGGGTTAGGGTTTAAGGTATGTGGACACATGGGTTAGGGTTAGGGTTTAGGGTGTGTGGATATATGGGTTAGAGTTTAGTGGGTTTGGAATAATGGTTAGGTTGTTTTGCTTAGGGTTTAGGTGGTTGGGTTTATCGTGCTTGTGTTATGGCTTTTGGTATAGGGGCAAGTGTTTAGGGTTTGTGTTTCATAATTTAGGATTTTGGGTGTTTGTTTGCTTCAGGCGTGTGTATTAGGGTTTAGGTTCTTCAGCTTATTTGATTGTTTCTTAAAATTTGAAGTTGTTGTTTTTGTTGAGGGCAGGAAATGAGTTCAAGTGATGCGGAGTGTGTTCATCTTCTGTTATTTTTCAATGGAAGGAAAATTGAAGGGCGAAGAGGTGTTGTCTTTGAAGGGGAGAAAAGGATGACACGAATCAACCGAAAAGCAACATTGGGTCATTTGCATGAGAAGATACATCCAAAATTAGGTCTAGATGACAACACTTGTATCACTTTGCTAACGGCAAGAATATGGCAACATGAACAATACATGGGGTTTCCAATACAAGATGATGAAGAATTGGAAATGGTGATTGAAGAATTTTTTAATCAGGCAAGGAATAATTTTTTAGAGTTGTATGTGGATTATACCGCAGTAGAGGATGTTGTTTTACCCACGAGGTCAATCGCTTGTAATTCTGCACATATTGCATCATCATTGATAGAGTGCTTTTAGTTAAATTTTTGTCTATCATTCTTAGCTTATTTGACCTCTTTTGGACTTTTATTTTTCTATTCTAATTCAGTTTTTGGCCTAGGCAAGTAAGTGGGCTTAATTACTAATTGTACCGTATTTTTGGATTTTTGCTCACTTAATGTATCTGACTTGTGCAGGCCTATAGAATGCTACCGATCTCCGAATGGAGCGTTCTAGGAGTCCCTGGAAAGATAACAAAAAGACCTACAAGTTTGCTAGAAATAGCCCAAGGCCAATTCTATCATTTTGAGAGTTATTTTAAGCTTCGAAGTTAGCACCTCTGCACTTGTAATTTTAGACTGAGAATTTGATTTTCATGGTTGTAAATAGCAAATAATTAGATTGTTGGGTTTGTTTATGGTCCATTCTATTTTCAGAACTTAGTCACTATTTATATTAGTGACTTTAGTGAAACTTGGACAACACTCTTTACATTTCAATAAACAAGTTTTATAATTCTCTCCTTTAGTTTTTAGAATCAAACTCTTGTTCTTCATTTTCTCTCAACTGTTCTTGCTTGTTCTTCATTGTTCTTCATTTTTCCTTTTTCTGTTCTTCCATTCTCATGCAATAATTTCATGTGACTTTCACTGATGATGATCATGGAAGGCTAAATCCTCAATCAATCCAAGGATCCAACCCAAGCACAAGGAGAATTTGAGTTCTGGTTTAGTATTTCGAATTCTATGTGAATGTTCATCTTCTTCTTCAATTGCTATTCTGTTTTCATGATTATGAATGCGTTTAGCATTGAAAACGGATTAGATTATGGATTCATGTTCTAATTTCGAATATTAATCACAGATTAATTGGATGATATTTCAGTTAGGGTTCAATCAATTTAGGGGTTAAGTCGATTGAGTTGCTTCTAATGAGATTGAATGAACTTTCATAATAGGATAAATTTCTAAGAACAATGATGATTCGAATTGCTTGGTGAGGTGAATTGGATTGATGCTTTAATTCTATTTTACATTACTTCTTTTGAATTCTGTTAGTTTCTGTGTTGCTCTTTAATTTTAGTTTACGTTTTTGCAAGTTTTACTTACGCACACAAGCTGTTTGATAAAATTCCCCCCTCACTGTTATTCATAAATTAAAGCTAGAACCATATTGATTGTGTCTCTGAGTCGACCTAGGTTAATCCTGTGCTACATAATTAACATAGTTAAATTGTTTTGGTGCGTATCGACAACGTAATATCAAAACTGGCGCCGTTGCCGGAGACACGGTTCATTTTGTGCTAGCTTTAATTTGCTATAAATAGTTTATAGTAGTAGTTATATATATAAAAAAAAATTTGCATACATTCACTGCATATTGACATTCTGTTGCACAATTGCATTTTGTCACATATTTGCATTGTTGTTGCTGTGCATTATGAAGTATAGATGATGTAGTTTATGTGTGCTGTCAAAAAAACAGAGAAAACAGAGAAAAAACAGAGTAGAGTAGGGAGAAAGTAGTGTAATGTAGTTGTTTTTGTAGTGTCATTTTACTGTCCCAAAATTTTTCCAGCTTGTGCAGTTTGAGTTGCAATTTGTTTTCCAAGGTTTATCCCCCATTTTAAACAAAATCAACCCCTTTAAGGGTTGGGTGTAGGTTCAAATTGGCAAATTCGAACTCTAAGTAGGAGTTTTGGACCAGTTTTTACAATTGGCGTAGGGGCATTCTTCTGATAATTTCACAGTAAACTATCTCAGAATTGGCTAAAATTTTACCAGAAGGTGCAGAAAATTTATACATCAAGTTGAACCTGTTATGAAGTAACATGTTCAGCAGGGGTCCAAATCGCTAAATTCCATTGTTTAGGCCATTTTTTAGGCGATTTTCTAATTTCATGATTTTTAAAAATCACCAAAAAAATCACAAAAATCAATCATGATTTTTAGACATTCACTGTTATTTTTTTAGATTTTTTCATAAACTTTTAGGGCAGTTTTCCAATTTCTATTTCATTTCAGCATATATAGTTGGTAGTGTCCTGGTAGCATAGCTGTTTGATATTTCTGTGCTGTCTGTGTTTATTGTTCCTTATGAGCTGAACAGTGTATGACTAGGTCCACATCAAGTGAACTATATTCATTTGATCCTGAGATAGATAGGACATTTCACAGACTAAATAGATATAACCTTAGGTTAGATGACTTAGATGACTTTGATAGTGTAGTTTTAGACAGTAGTATAGTATCTTCTAACTTTGATTCTGAATCTGCTTCTACTCCTTCTACTTCTACACATCTTGATATCATGGTTGATAACAACCTAACTCTTAAGGAGTTAGCTACACCAAATGTTATTTACCAACCTTGATGTATTCAATACCCTGAGACTGAGGTCAGTTATGAGCTGAAATCTGGCCTGATCCATTTGCTCCCTAAGTTTCATGGAGTTGCTAGTGAAGATCCACATAAACACCTTAAGGAGTTTCATGTGGTGTGTTCCACCATGCGACCTTCAACCAGATCCTATCACCACTTGGACTGACATGAAGAGAAAATTTTTGGAGAAATTCTTCCCTGCCTCTAGAATAGCATCCATCCGGAAGGAAATTTATGGCATAAGATAGTTTCCTGGTGAGTCTTTGTATGAGTATTGGGAGAGATTCAACAAGCTGTGTGCTACCTGTCCTCATCATCAAATCAGTGAGCAATTATTGATTCAATATTTTTATGAAGGATTGATGTTGATAGATAGGAGTATGATAAATGCAGCTAGTGGAGGTGCTCTGATGGACAAGACCCCTCTTGCTGCAAGGCAGTTGATTTCTAACATGGCAGCCAACTATCAACAATTTGGTGCTAGAGTTACAACATCTAAGGTGATGGCTGCAAATGAAGGTTCTGTCTCTATGGTTGCTGATAACCAGAGATTGGAGAACAAATTGACTGAGTTGACATCCCTTGTGAGGCAGCTTGCTATTGGGCAACAACAGAATGTGATGGCAGCCAATCAACCAAGGCTCTGTGGTATCTGTTGTGTCCCTGATCATCCCACAGATGCATGCCCCACTCTCCAAGAGACAGAACAACCTGCTGAAGTTTCTGCCATGCAACTTGGCCAGTCATTTAGACCTCAACAGCAGTATAATCCTTACTCCAACACTTATAATCCTGGTTGGAGAGATCATCCAAATTTGAGGTATGGTCTTGGTCCACAACAACAGCAGCCCTTTAGAACTCCACAACAACCTTTTCAGCCTGCCACTACTAAATACCAACCTCCTCTTTTTAGACAATAGTCACAGTTCCAGCAACCTACACCTGCACCTGCACCTACACCTACACCTACACAACCTGTGCAGGCCAGTTTTGGACCTTCGTTGGAGGATTTAATGAAGCAAATGGCAACCAGCAATCTCCAATTTCAACAAAATGTCAGTGCCACCATCCAGGACTTGCAGACTCACATTGGACCTGCAGACTCAGTTCTGGTAACCTTCCAGCACAACCAGTTGTTAATCCTAAAAATGTGAGTGCTATTACCTTGAGAAGTGGCACAGAACTTCCAGATGCTGGTGCTAAAATTGATGTCGGTGCTAGTAAAAAAGTTGATAATGGTGCCAAAACAGATTCTGCACCAAAACAGATTCCCTTACCTTTTCCTTCTAGAGCCATTCCTGCAAAGAAAATGGTGGACCTTGATTCTGATCTGCTTGAGACTTTCAGGAGGGTGGAAGTCAACATTCTCCTCTTGGATGCCATCAAACAGATTCCAAAATATGCAAAATTCTTGAAAGACTTGTGAAGATAGGCAGAAATGTTTCTGCACTGATACAGGGCAAAACTGTTGATGTCATACTGACACTTTCACTGTCCCATGCACCATTGGAAATATTACTTTTGCAGATGCCTTGTGTGATCTTGGAGCCTCCATTAATGTCATGCCCACATCAGTTTACAAAGCATTACACCTTGGTGAGATGAAACCCACTGGTATTGTCATCCACTTAGCCAACAGGAGTGCTGCACTTCCACTTGGACTTATTGAAGATGTGCTGGTGTGAGTTAATAATCTGATCTTCCCAGCAGATTTTTACATTTTGGATATGGAGAATGAGTCTTCCAGCCATAGTTCCACATTAATCCTAGGGAGACCATTCTTGATGACAGCCAGGACCAAAATTGATGTGCATGCAGGAACTCTTTCTATGGAGTTTGGTGATGACATTGTTCAGTTTAACATTTTTGAGGCTATGAGACATCCTGTAGAGGAGCATTCTGTTTTTTTTCTTGATATCATTGATGCTGCAATAGATAGTGTAGATATTTCTAACTTACTTTATGATTTTTCTTCTGACTTTTCTGACTTTGATCTTGGTTCTTGTAATTGTACCTGTGATGATTCTGCTGCTGTGTAGCATTTGTGCGGAAATTTCCTCCGCACTTCACTCTAATTGTGTTCCAGGTACAGATGCAAGTTCTGAGCCTACTATCCCACTTCCCTCAGCCCCCTAGTCTTTCTTTACCTTCCACTATTCAGCCCCCTTCCTTGGAGCTGAAGTCACTACCTGGGCACCTCAAGTATGCATATTTAGATGATGCCCAGAAGCTCCCAATCATCATATCTAGTAGTCTGCCACTGGAGCATAAAGAAAAGTTTATGCATGTTTTAAGAGGCCACAAAAAGGCCATTGGATGGACACTTGCTGATCTTCCTAGAATTAATCCTTACATCTGCATGCATCGGATACTTTTGGAGGACAATTCTAGACCAGTGAGGCAACCCCAGAGGAGACTGAATCCCACTATTCTTGATGTGGTGAAGAAGGAAGTGATGAAGCTACTAGCTGCAGGGATCATCTATCCCATCTCTGATAGCACTTGGGTTTCACCTTTCCCAGTGGTTCCTAAGAAGTTGGGTCTCACAGTTGTGAAGAATCAAGATAATGAGCTGATTCCGACTAGAGTGGCCAATAGTTGACAAGTTTGCATTGATTACAAGAGACTCAATCAGGCCACTCGCAAGGACCATTTCCCTTTGCCTTTCATTGATCAAGTTTTAGAGAGGTTGGCAGGTAAATCACATTATTGCTTTCTGATGGTTTTTCTGGTTACATGCAAATCCATATTGCACCAGAGGGTCAACATAAGACCACATTCACTTGTCCATTTGGCACATTTGCTTACACCCGGATGCCTTTTGGCCTATGCAACGCACCTAGCACCTTCCAAAGGTGCATGGTAAGCATCTTTTTTGATTTATTAGAGAGTTGCATGGAGGTGTTTATGGATGATTTCACTGTTTATGGTTCCTCTTTTGATGCATGTTTGGATAGTCTCTCTAGAGTGCTTGACCTATGTATTAGTACTAACCTTGTTCTTAACATTGAGAAATGCCATTTCATGGTGCATGAGGGTATAGTCCTAAGACATTTGGTCTCTAGTAGAGGTATTGCGGTCGATAAGGCCAAAATTGATGTGATTACCTCTTTGTCTTACCCCGCTTCTGTGCGGGAAGTACGTTCCTTCCTTGGACATGTAGGTTTTTATAGGAGATTCATTCAGGATTTCAGTAAAATTGCATTGCCATTGTCCAAGCTTCTACAAAAGGACGTAGACTTTACATTTGACCAACCTTGCAAAGAGGCATTTGAGGGATTGAGGAAGAAGCTGACTACCTCTCTCATCATGCAGCCGCCAATTGGGAGCTTCCCTTTGAGTTGATGTGTGATGCCTCTAATTATGCACTTGGGGCTATGTTGTCACAAAGAGTTGGTAAACTATCTCATGTTATTGCTTATGCTTCACGCACTTTGGATGCAACCCAAGTTAACTACACCACCACTGAGAAGGAGTTTTTGGCTATTGTTTTTGCTTTAGATAAATTTAGATCTTATTTGCTTTGCTCCCATATCACTGTCTTTACTAACCATGTAGCTTTAAAATACTTGTTGAAGAAGCCTGATGCTAAACCTAGATTGATCAGGTGGATGCTTCTTCTTCAGGAATTTGACATTGAGATTAAGGACAGAAGTGGTATAGAAAACTTGGTTGCTGATCTCTTGAGCAGGATTGAGGGACCTCTTGAGTCATTTCCCATTCGTGATAATTTTCCCAATGAGCATTTGATGCATTTGAATTCATCGCATGTCACACCTTGGTTTGCTGACATTGTTAATTTCCTTGTTGCATCTGTTGTTCCACCTCATGCATCTAGGTCCCAAATAGATAAACTTAAGAGTGATGCTAAATATTATGTTTGAGATGATCCTTAATTGATTAGTGAAGCAAGATTTTCTCTTTTCAAAGTTTAAGGAAAGCCATGTTCTGAGTATGTTATTTGCATTCAACCTGGTAAATTCATTTTAATGCATATCATCTTTGGATCATCAGGTGATTTCTTTCCTTACTCTTTGAGTTTGTAATACTCTTTTGAATTCTGTATTTCCTTGTCTATTGTAAATGGGTTTCTTGCATGAAAACTAGAAATAGTGTTTCTCTAAGGGAAACTGAGTAGTGTTCTCAGTTTGGGTTTGGTCTCTAAGGGTCTAATAGTGTTTTAGACTTCTGAAGTTTATCTAGGGTTTATAAAGAGATGCTTGTATTTTCTTGTAAGAATATTATTTGCAATAGTGGAACTCTACTCTAGTGTTGAGTAGAAGAAAACTGGATGTAGCTTCATAGTGTTTAAAGTGAACCAGTATAATTCCTTGTGTGTTTATCTAATTATGCAAATTTGATTGTTTTATGTGAATTCTTGTTAACTACTTGATTCTTGAAGCATTACATCTCTTGGGTAGATCGTTGGATAAAAGGTTCTTGGTTACTAAAGTGATAAAGATCCAAAAAGGGAAAAACTCTGATTTTGATAAAGAAAAATTTTAAATTACCAAGCCTAACCAATTCACCCCCCCTCTTGGTTAAGTGTGAAGTGTTCCCATATTTTACAATTGGCATCAAGAGCTAGGTCTTGTAAGATACTCAAGATCACTTTTCTTTCAAAATGAATACTTCACAAATAACCTTTAAGGAATGAGCATCCTTAAACAGACCTCCTTTGTTTGAGGGGGAGCATTTCAGTTTTTGGAAAAATAGAATGAAGATCTTTATTCAATCTAATGATCCAGGAGCATGGAATGCTATAGAAAAGGGTCCTAGGGTGCCTATCAAGGTGGTAGATAATAACATGATTCCCAAGGATTGGGATGAGATGAATGATGATGAAAAAAGAATTGTTCAATATGATTTTAAAGCTAAGAACATGATAACTTCTGCCCTTTCTTCTGATGAATTTTTCAGAACCGTTAGATGTACAAGTGCCAAAGAGATGTGGGAGATGCTTGAAATCACCCATGAAGGAACTGAGGAAGTAAGAAGATCAAGGAAGCACTCCTTGATTCATGAATATGAATTGTTCAAGATGAATCAAAATGAAAGCATTTCTTAGCTCCAAACAAGATTCACACATATAGTGAATCATCTCTTGGGTCTTGGAAAAACATTTGATGCTGAAGAATTAAACATCAAGATTTTGAAGTGCCTCACTAGAGCTTGGCAACCAAAAGTGACAGTCATTAAGGAATCCAAAGATCTTTCGAAAATGACCATGGCTACCCTTTTCGGTAAGTTACTTGAATATGAGTTTGAATTATCACAACTAACCTTTGGTGAAGATGCAGAAAGAAAAAGCAAAGGAATAGCATTGAAAACTGCAGCACCTAAGGTGGAGAAGGATGAAGACTCTAATGATGAAGAAGATGAGGAGAGCATGAACTTGATTGTGAAGAAGTTTAGCAAATTTCTAAAGAAGAACAAGGGCAAAAGATTTACAAGAAACAACAAGAAGATTAACAACAACTTTACTTGTTTTGAGTGTGGCAAACTTGGCCACATAAAATCAGAATACTCAATCTACTTGAAGAAACAACAACAAGACAGCAAAGGCAAGAAGGAAACAAAGCCAAGAAGAGCATACATTGCTTAGGAGGACAATGAATCTTCTACCTCTGAATCCTCTACTGAATTAGAAGAAACCAACATGTGCCTCACCTCAATTATCAATGAAGAAAATGATTATCTTCTAGATGAAGATGATGAGGTAACATCTGAACTTGATCAAGCTATTTTTGCTTTTCAAGAAATGCACAAAGAGACAAAAAAAAACTAGCTAAATCAAATAACAAGCTTAAAAAGAGTATTAAGGATCATCTTGCTAAAATAATGGTTTGCAAACTGAAGTTTGTAACTTGAAGGAAGAAAATAAGAAACTTACTACAAGCTACAAATCAAGTGGATGTGTTTGTACCTCTTCCTCCACATCTAGTGACAAGTATGAAATGCTGCAAAAAGTTTTTGATGAATATAGAACCAATCAAGAAGAAAGATATTTGCAGATTATTTCAAAGAACCAAGAGCTGATTGACATCTTGAAAAAACTCAACAAAGGAAAGTGTGATTTAGATGACATGTTGAGTGCTCAAAAACAGTTTGGTGATACTTCTGGTTTGGGGTATAAAAAGAGCTTTAAAAATGTCAAAAAGACAACATTTCTACCTCCAAAACAGAAGAAAAAGAAAGGGAGAAGATTCAATCAAAAAAGGTTCTCAAGAAAATCATATAAAGCTGTAACTTGTCACTATTGTATGGAAAGAGGTCATACAGCTTACCATTGTTTTGCAAGAAGGTTTTATGTCCCAAATGGGGAGTGCATTTGGATAGAAAAGAAAAAGAAAACAGCTAATCCACTTGGACCCAAAAGCAAATGGGTACCTTCTCCCTTGAAGTAATTTGTTTCTTTTGTAGGTATGTCTTAGAGCAAGCTCTTCTCTATGGTATCTTGATAGTGGATGCTCAAGACATATGACTGGTGATATTGCTCAAGAATCTTATTTTTAAAGATGGGGGCTATGTCACTTATGATAGCTTGAATATCAAAATCAGCAATGTACTCTATGTTGAGGGCTTGAAGCACAATCTACTTAGCATTAGCCAATTATGTGATAAAGGCTATAAAATCTCCTTCAATCAAAATTGTTGTTTAATTTGTGATGGTAAGAGTGAAGAGGTAATTTACATTGGCAAAAGGAAAGGTAATGTTTACTTGCTTTCTATAGACCATGCTTTATTTCACAAAACCACATGCTTGATGAGTAAAATGGATGAAACATGGCTGTGGCATAGGAGAGCTAGTCATATCAATATGCATCATATGAATAAGCTCATTAAGAGGGACTTGGTCATTGGCCTACCAAAACTCAAATTTGAGAAGGACAAACTATGTGATGCATGTCAAAAGGGGAAACAAACCAAAACATCTTTTCAAAGCAAAAATATTGTTTCCACCTCTAGACCACTTGATTTTTTGCACATAGATCTATTTGGTCCTTCAAGAACTATGAGTTTAGGGGGCAATTACTATGGATTGGTCATTGTAGATAATTTCTCTAGATTCACTTGGACTTTGTTTTTGAAATCCAAGAGTGATGCTTTCCATTCTTTTAGAAAACTAGCCAAACTTATTCAAAATGAAAAAGGATGTAAAATTGTCTCAATTAGAAGTGATCATGGTGGAGAATTCCAAAATGAACATTGATAAGTGCCACATTTTAGTAAAAATAGGATTCAAATATGGCACTTATCTATTATTTTAATTGATTTATTCACAAGTTAACCCTAGAAACCTAGTTAATTGATGGTTATATTAAGGTAAGAGATTTCATCCAATCAAATGTTTTAATTTTGCTAGGTTTAAAAGTTACGGAAGAATCAAGCTTGCGAAAACCAAGAGCTGGGAGTGAACTAAGCAAAGAATGAAGTCCCAACAGCATTCCAGGCCCAAGAAGCACCAAGGCCCAAGGATTTCTTCATCAGTAAGCTTTAAGCTCGCCCAGGCGACCATCCTATGCCTATTATACTCGCCTGGGCGAGTAACAAGTTCCAAGAATCCCCTTTAGCTCGCCCAGGCACCCATTTTGTGAAGGAATTGGTGGCCTGGGCGACCAAAGCAACCAGGACCCCAAAATCTATAAATAGGGACTAAAATTGAAGGCACAAGCAAGCATTCCGCTTCATTTTCTCTCCCATACACCTGCTTATCTCTAGTTAGCTCGTTCTTGGTTCCTAAGTGAGTGTAGAAACTTAAGGAAGTAAGGAAGAGTGAATTGTATAAAGAGATTCTGCCAAAAAGGGGATTGATGACGAGCTTAGTCAGTGGTTCTCTCGAGGAGATTCTGCCAATGTTCGCTTAAACTTCCCTAAGGATTGAACGTACTCTTCTTATCCCTATGCTCTTTTAATTATTTATGCATTGTTCTATTCCTTATTGGTGATTTTATTCTACACTTAACGCTTGATTCTAATTGATTGTTAATTTCATGAATTTAACCCTAAATGTGACTGGAAAGTAAATTTAGGGTTTGAACTGAATTAAATCACTCACTATGTTACATTGCTAGGAATAAGGCTTAATGTTTTGATCGCACGAAACACGTGACTAGAAGCTTAATGCTAGGGTATTTAATTAAATATGCGAGGGATCGATATTTAGTAAAATATCCTTAGGACTTAATTGCGAGGAATCAAATTAAGGTTACCTAAACGTGTGCGTCAACAAGAATAGAACAATAATGCATAGGTAAAATTAATTGAAGGGATAAGTAAGACGAAATCCAGTCCTACACTTCCTTGACTTGTACTCGTTTATTTATTTTCCATATCGTTTATTTGTTTTCTGTAATCTTTACTTTACAAACAAAAAATGAATCTCCATTCGTATCATCTGTATATAACTGATAATGCTTTGTCGAGAAGCATCAAAAACAATTTTACTAAGCTAATTCTGTAGCACAGAGCTAACCTAGGTCGACTTAGAGACACGATCAATATGGTTCTAGCTTCAAATCATTGGTAATAATAAGGGGGTTTTTGTCAAACAGTTGATATGCGTAAAGTAAAAATGCAAGAACACAAACTAAAATTAAAGAACAATGCAAAGATTAACAAGATTATCAAGGAATAGAGTAAAACAGATGAGAAAGCATCAATCTAATTCACTAACCCAAGCTATTTGAATCATCATTCCCATAAGTTGATTCTAACATGAACATTCACTCAATCTCATTAGAAGTTGTTCAATCGAATTAACCCCTAATTTAATTGAAACCACAACCCTAATTGAAATATCATCCAATTAATTCTGTGATTATCATTTGAAATTAAGACATGATTCCATAATACTAATTCACTTTCAATCCCAAATGCATTCATAATCATGAAAACATAGTAGAAATTGAAGAAGAAGGTGAATATTCAAGTAGAAATTGAAATACCGAACCGGAACTCCAATTCTTCTCTTGCTTGAGTTAGATCCTTGGATTGATTAGTGATTTAGCCTTCCATGATGATCACCAAGGAAAGCCCCATGAAATGAGTGCATAAAAATGGAAGAATAGCAAAATGGAAATGAAGAAGATGAAGAACAATGAAGAACACTTGAGAGAAAATGAAGAACAAGCTTTTGATCCTAAAAACTAAAGAAAAGAAATGTAAAAGTTGTTTATTGAATTGTAAGTGTGTTGTCCAAGTTTTCACTAAGTCACTAATACATATAGTGACTAAGTTCTGAAAATAAAATGGGCCACAAACAAGCCCAACAATCTAATTATTTGCTATTTACAACCATGAAAGTCAAATTCGCAGCCCAAAATTACAAGTGCAGGGACGTTAACTTCAAAGCTAAAAATGACCCTCTAAATGACAGAATTGGCCTTGGGCTATTGTAGCAACTTGTAGATCTTTTCGTTATCTTTCCAGGGACTCCTAGAAAACTCCATTCAGAGATCGGTAGCACCTTATAGGCCCTGCACAAGTCAGATACGTCAAGTGAGCCAAAAATCCGAAAATACGCAACAATTAGCAATTAAGCCCACTTACTTACCTAGGCCCAAAAACTGAATTAGAATAGGAAAATAAAGGTCAAAGAGAGGTCAAATAAGCTAAGAAGGATAAAAAAATATTCAACTAAAAACTCTCTATCAATAACTACTAGACTGGTAACGATTTAAACCAACCGATGTAAACTCAAATCCCTGTGGAGACGATCTTATAAATTTGAAACTTACAACGATAGAACGGTACGCTTGCCGTGGAAATTCCTAACAAACATTTTGAAAATTTCTGTGAGGAAAATGGAATCAACCACAATTTTTCTGCTCCAAGAACACCCCAACAAAATGGTGTTGTGGAAAGGAAAAACAGATCACTTGAAGAAGGTGCAAGAACACTTCTAAATGAGACAAATTTACCAAAATATTTTTGGACTGATGTTGTAAACATTGTTTATTATACTTTAAATAGATTACTCATAAGACCTATTTTGAAGAAAACCCCTTATGAGTTGTTGATGGACGATAAATACGGCAAGTGCACCGATCGTTTTCAAGTAATAAAGTTAGGTAAGTGAGTATCGTTTTCCACAGGGATTGGGGTAATTCCACAGTAATATTAACGAATGTGATTGAACTTAAAACAGAAAATTACGCAATAAATGTTTGATTGATTGGTTGTTTGAGTGCAAAAATAGAAAGTAAATAAATGAAGTAAATAAATTTGAGAAGTTACCAATGGAAATATAATTGTGGTCAAGCACAATCCCTTTTTGAGTCCTCCTCTTTCACTTGACCGTTTTGTCAACTTAATGTGCACACATAATAAATCTCTCCTATATTCGTAAATCCTAGATAACTAACGATTCAACCCTTTAATTCGATCGAGAACCCTAAACCTTTAGCGATTCTGTAAAACTAAGCAATTAAAGACTATATCATGTGGGTTCCTGTTATGATTGTTCAGAAAATAAGCCTTTCCTATATTAGTTAATCCCTAATTCCTTAGTGAATTAACCCTTTAACCTGAATCGAAAACCTAATTCCTTAGTGAAATCTATCAGTTTAAGCGTTCAAAGGTCATATTATAAAATCTGCACTCACGCACCCCTATTCCTAGGTGATGAATGAATGTTATTCTTAACAAGTCAGACATTAGAACCCCAACGTTCCCATTGCGAATCCTAACTCTAAGTACTTAATTGAAGTGATCAAATTCAAATAAGAATAGAATTTAAGAACAGAAAAGAATAAAGCAATCAAAACATATTATTCAATACCAGTCAAATTACAGAGGAATTCTCATCAGTTCATGGCCTTTCCACAATATAAGGTTTAGCCAGCCATAGGCCTCAAGAATATCAAAGCAGTAATATGATTCATTGTTGTGCAGACACTCAGCTTGATTCTTGATTTCTAGGGTTCTTGGATGATGAAGAATGGATGGACAATGTATACTTTGGCTATTCTGGATGCAGAGCCATCTTTAGCTCTGTTCAGAGACTTAATATTTATAGAATCCTTTAATTACAGTAAGAAAGCCCATAGCCTGTGCCAAATTCGAAATAAATCTTTTAATTCAGGCAAGAGATCTCTCTGGCGCGATCCGCGCGCGATCCCGCACGATCTGCGTGGTCTGTTCGAAAGCAAGGCGCTGATAGCGCGGGCTCTACCCTAACCGCGTGGAGTGTTCGAGGTAAATTGGCTGATTCTGGTCACCTGTGGAGCTAGTAGCGCGGCCTTGGCGCGATCCGCGCGAGTTATTCGAATCTTCAAGCTTGATGCAGGGCTTCCCGCGCTACTCGCGTGGTTTGGGCGCGATCCGCGTGGTTTGGTCGAATCAATTGGCCTGGCTTGTGTTCATGGCGCTGATGGCGCGACTTCTGGCGCGGTTGGCGTTGTGCTTGCGGCTTCTTCACGCTGATCGCGTGGACTCCCACGCTGATAGCGTGGATCATTCGAGACTGATGCCTTCAATTCTGCACTTGGCGCGATCCGCGCGGATACCAGCGCGATCCGCGCGGATACCAGCGCGATCCGCGCGGATACCAGCGCGATCCGCGCGGATACCAGCGCGATCCGCGCGGATACCAGCGCGATCCGCACGGGACTTAAAACTTTGTTTTCTTCTTTTTCTTTTCTTTGGACTCCTCTTTTGGCCTGAAAATGCTCAAATGGTATTGAAATAAGTTTAAAGACAATAATATAATAAACTTAACTAATTCTAACTATTTTCCTAATCATTTAACTAAAATATAACCTAAAACTACTCTAAAATTAGGATGTGTTTGCAACACATCAGTTGTATAAAGGAAGAAAGTCCATTGTTTCTCACTTAAGAACTTTTGGCTGTAAATGCTTTGGTTTAAACAATGGAAAGGAATCACTAGGAAAGTTTGATGCAAAGGCTGATGAAGCCATTTTTCTTGGATATTCATTACAAAGCAAGGCATATAGAGTCTTCAACAAAAGAACCATGTGCATAGAAGAATCTGTCCATGTAATTTGTGATGAATCTAACCCCTCAAAAGAAGAAAAAGCTTGTGATGAAGATGTAGGTCAAATAGAACAGAACATTCAGCTTGAGAAGATGTCAATCAATGAGAAGAATGAATCTAGTGCTGAAGAAGGTCCATCAACCTTAAATCAAAGGCCTAAAGAGTGGAGAACCACAAGAGATCTTTCACTAGATAACATCATTGGTGAAGTATCAAAAGGAGTCTCTACTAGATCTTCTCTTAGAAATCTATGTTGTGATATAGCCTCTGTTTCTCAAATTGAACCAAAAGATATCAATCATGCCTTGAATGATGAACATTGGATGCATGCCATGCATGAAGAATTAAATCAATTTAAAAGAAATGAAGTTTGGGAACTTGTTCCTAGACCTCCATCTATTAAGCCTATTGGTACAAAATGGGTTTTTAGAAACAAGCTGGATGAAAGTGGAATTATAGTCAGAAATAAGGCTAGATTGGTTGCTAAAGGTTACAACCAAGAGGAAGGCATTGACTATGAGGAAACTTATGCTCCAGTTGCAAGATTGGAAGCTATTAGGCTACTACTTGCATATGCATGCATAATGGGTTTC
>PYAF01003073.1:777577-815114 GCA_007407185.1 Glycine tomentella
TTTTTAGAAACAAGCTGGATGAAAGTGGAATTATAGTCAGAAATAAGGCTAGATTGGTTGCTAAAGGTTACAACCAAGAGGAAGGCATTGACTATGAGGAAACTTATGCTCCAGTTGCAAGATTGGAAGCTATTAGGCTACTACTTGCATATGCATGCATAATGGGTTTCAAACTTTTTCAAATGGATGTTAAAAGTGCTTTTTTGAATGGATACATTGAGGAGGACATATATGCTGAACAACCTCCTGGATTTACTGATTTCAAACATCCAAACTATGTTTATAAACTTAAAAAAGCACTTTATGGTTTGAAACAAGCTCCTAGACATTGGTATGAAAGGTTAAGCAAATTTCTGCTTGAACAATCTTTCACAAGAGGCAATGTTGATAAAACCTTGTTTATCAAAAGGCAAGACAATGATTTCTTATTGGTTCAAATTTATGTTGATGATATTATTTTTGGTTCAACTAATCAAAAACTTTGTAAAGAATTTTCTGTAGCTATGCAAAATGAGTTTGAGATGTCTATGATGGGAGAGTTAACATTCTTTTTAGGACTTCAAGTTAAACAAATGAAGAATGAGACTTTTCTCAATCAATCCAAGTATTGCCTTGAAGTGATCAAGAAGTTTGAAATGGAGAAAAGCAAAGATGTTGCAACTCCTATGGCAACTTCAACTTATCTTGACTTAGATGAAAAAGGAAAGAAAGTGGATGAATCCAAGTATAGAGGAATGATTGGCTTATTACTATACTTGACAGCTAGTAGACCGGATATCATGCTAAGTGTTTGCTTGTGTGCAAGATACCAAGCAAATCTAAAAGAGTCTCACCTTACAGCAGTCAAGAAGATCATCAAATATCTCAAGGCAACACCTAAAGTTGGGCTTTGGTATCCTAAAGGTGCATCTATAAACATTATTGGTTATTCAGGTTTTGATTTTGCAGAATGTAAACTTGATCGGAAAAGCACTAGTGGAACTTGTCACCTCCTTGGAAGTTCACTTATTTCATGGCATTGCAAGAAACAAGCTTGTGTAGCTTTATCAACTGCAGAAGCTGAATATATTTCAGCTGGTAGTTGCTATGCACAAAGTCTATGGCTCAAGCAACAATTGCAAGACTATGGAGTTGATCTAAAGGAGATACCATTACTCTGTGATAGCACAAGTGCTATAAATATTTCAAAGAATCCTGTTATGCACTCAAGGACCAAACACATTGAGATTATACATCATTTTATAAGAGATCATGTGCAGAAAGGTAATATCAAGGTAGAATTTATTGATACACATCATCAACTTGCTGATATATTTACAAAACCTTTGCCTAAAGATAGATTTTACACTCTTAGAAATATGCTAGGGATCCTTGATGAAAACAACTTTAACTAGCTTGTAATCAATTACTCATCGGATTAATCGATTACCATGTTTAAAACTCAAGTTAGAATTGATTGCGTTGCTGTAATAATCGATGACCACTGCATTGTAATCGATTACATTCAAGTTTGCAAAATATCTGTCTGTCTGATATAATCGATTACCACTCGGGATAATTGATTACATAGGCCATGATGTATGTATGGACTGTTATCCTGATGTAAATAATCGATTAATGAATCATATAATCGATTACAAGTCATCCTCTACCTCTGGAAATGTCAAGTGTAATCGATTACCTTACGGATTAATCGATTACATAGTGTAAATTTTGGAATTTGCTTATCTGAAATAATCGATTACTCATGGATTTAATCAATTATTCAAGCTGTTATGTAATTTCTGACAGTTTTTCTGGGTATCTGTAACGCCCAAATCATCATTAACCTCCATTAACTGTCTATAACAGCTATATTTTTGAAAAATCTGAACGTTGAGTGTTTAATCCTTGCCTAGCCTATATATAGTGATTTTGTGATTCATCTCTCTCTTGCACCAAAAATTCATTCTCTCTTGCTTTCTTTTCTGAATATTTCAAGCCTTTGTTATCCTTCATTGTCTGATTCAATATGTCTGCACCCAAGAGAGTTAGGACTGGAAAACGTAAGGTAGGAGAGTCCTCTAGTGCTCAACCCCAACCCCCACTAGACCGTCTTAGCCTTTGGTTCACCAAAGAATCCGACAAGATGAATTATCTACAATTCAATGCCACTAAACCCATAAGCTCACCCAAATACATAAGCCTTGACTGGTTTATCAAGGAAGGATTTGTCTTTCCTGCTCTCTTAGAAACCCAAGGTCTTAGGAGGTTTGTGGAAATGAAGGGTACTTACTACCCTGATCTTGTAAGAGTCTTTTACACTTGTGGAAAAGGCTTTATGGATGGTCACTTTAAATCCACTGTTAAAGGGGTTGAAATGATCATCACCCCTGAGTTGTGGGAGACAATTGCTGGGGTTATCAATGATGGGGAGAGGAAATTTGAGGAAACCCCAGGGGGTTATAGCAAAGCAGGAACCTATAGAGAATCCCTCACTGACCCAAACCAACCCATTAGGAACAGGTTAAGCACTAGTCCTATGGCACCAGAAAACAAACTCCTCCACTATCTCATCACTTATGTCTTAACCCCAAGGGCAACCAACCATGCCCAAGCCACAGATGAGGACCTACAATTAATGTATGGTCTCACAAACTCCATTCCTATGAATTGGGTGATTATTTTTCAAGAAATCATGTTGAAAGCCAAGAGACTTGTCAACTATCCCTTCCCATATCATGTTCTTATCTCTAGATTCATTGGTCATTTTGGGATTGATGTCTCTAATGAAGTGGTGGACAACACCAATTCTCCCAACAACCTTATTCAGGAGAAGCATCTGTCCAAGCTTGGACTACACAAGACTCCTGATGGCCGAATGATGGGTGGACAACCTCAGCAAATGCCTCAGCAACAAGAGCCCTTTGTTGCTGATAGTGAAGATCCTTTGGCTGATTCTACAAGTGAGGGTGACACATCTCAACAGCCTCTTCATTCTCAATTTGAATCCCTCATGCTGGCCAAGATGGATGGGCTTCTACAAATGCATCATGAGTTTAAAGCAGAAACTCAGGGCTCATTCAGGGAAATCAATGCTAGGCTGGATGACATTGAAGCCACCCTTAGGATGGATGATTTTGAAGACTTTTAGAGTCTTAGTTATTTGTTTGTTTAGTACTTTGTTTCTGTTTTTTTTAAGCTTTGCCATGTACTCCTCATTCCACTAATAAATGAAAAATTATGTTTCTGCTTATCTTAATCAGCTGTGCTTTCTAATTTTTGTCTTTAAAAAGCCAAATAGGGGGAGAAAAATTGAAATTAAGTATGCTCTGTTTGCCCTTATTTTTTTCGCTTTTTTTTTAACTAAAATTTCAACTACATAATTTGCAAAAATTAGGGGGAGTTAATGGCTCAAATTGGTTGCAATAAACAAATATATGTTGTGAATGAATGCTAAGTTAAAAACAAATGTCTTTAACACTTGTTCTTACAAAGGAATTTGAATTTTTCAGGTGTTGAAAAGCTCAGAAAAATGGTATGAAGACTTTTCAGTTAATTACAAGATCCAATGCTATTCAATTTCAAATTTGGCATGTTTAAAGCCAAAAAGGGGAGATTGTTGATTTGAGTGGGAGTTGCTTAAAGCACAAAAAAAAACTTTGATTCAAGAAAGGATGGTTTTGAACTTTCAACATGCCCTTGAAGCATTGAAGAAAAGCTTGGGATCAAATGTGAAAGAAAGGAAGTTTTCTGATGATCCAAATCATTGCATTCATATCATTCATAAGTTTGAGAATTAAATCACAAGGCTTTAGTAAATTGTTTTAAGTTTTTGAAATAAACTAAGTGTTTTCTGGAAAAATAGCATTTCACTGGTTTAATTGATTATTATGGGCTGAGAATCGATTATTTTGTTCTTGATGTTTTCTGGAAATTTCTCAAGAACAGTTTAATCGATTACTATATCGGAATAATCGATTATTTTGCCTTTGATCACATAGAATTTGCCTTAGTGACTTTTTTAATCGATTACCTCCAAGCCGTAATCGATTACATAAGTCATATAGAAAATACCATACTTCGGGTTTAATCGATTACCAATTATTGTAATCGATTACATAGTTTAAACATGTTTTTCATAATGTCGGCTTTAATCGATTACCAATTATTGTAATTGATTATATAGTACTAACACATTTTTCATAGTGTCGGGTTTAATCGATTACACATCAGAATAATCGATTAAATTGCTCGTTATAGCTACCCAGAATCATTATGAACGATTTAATCGATTACAGGAGCGTATGTAATCGATTACAAGTGCTAAATAATCGATTACATGAGCGCTTTTAATCAATTACAGACGGTTACAAATATCACTATAAATAGAACCCATGCTCAGTTGATTTAAAAACTTGAGTAATTCATATTCTGAGCGTTCTAAAGGTTTCTAAACATTCTCTAAGTGATTTTTCTGGGTTCATTGAGTTCTTGCTTCCATAAAACACATATGGGTCTTTGAGGGATGAGTGAAGTAAGATTTTCTCTTTTCAAAGTTTAAGGAAAGCCATGTTCTGAGTATGTTATTTGCATTCAACCTGGTAAATTCATTTTAATGCATATCATCTTTGGATCATCAGGTGATTTCTTTCCTTACTCTTTGAGTTTGTAATACTCTTTTGAATTCTGTATTTCCTTGTCTATTGTAAATGAGTTTCTTACATGAAAACTAGAGATAGTGTTTCTCTAAGGGAAGCTGAGTAGTGTTCACAGTTTGGGTTTGGTCTCTAAGGGTCTAATAGTATTTTAGAGTTTTGAACTTTATCTAGGGTTGTGTTGTTACGAATACGGCAAGTGCATCGCTCGTTTCAAGTAATAAAGTGGGTAAGTAAGTATCGTCTCCACAGGGATTGGTGTGAAATCACAGTAATTAGCAGTCTAAGCAATTGGAAAAGAAAAAGAATTTGTTTGTGAAGAATTTGTTGTTGTGTGTTGAGTGTTGAAAAATAAAGACAGAAATTAAAAAGATTAGATTGCAGTAAATTGAGTTGAAGTGTTACCAATGGAAGGAATAATTGTGATCAGACACAATCCCCTTTGTTTCCTACTTCTTCACTTAACTGGTTATCAAGTTTGATTGTTTCTGATTACCCAGAGAATAAATCTTTTCTAATTTAGCTAATCCCTAATCCCTTAGCGAATTAACCCTTTAACCTGATTAAAAAACCTAATCCCTTAGTGAATTCTATCAAGTTAAGCATTTAAAAGAATATATTATACGGTTATGCAGTCACGCATTCCTATCCCTAGTCAATGAACAACTGTTACTTTACTCATGTCAGAAATTAGAACCCCAACATCCCTATTGCGAATCCTAACTCTCAGTACTTAAGTAGAATGGTCAATTCTAAATAAGAATAAAACAATGAACAGCAGAGTAAAATAAAATAATCATGACAATCTCATTCAATACCAGTCAAGTTACAGAGGAGTTCACATCGGTTCTTGGCCTAACCACAATACAAAGTTTAGCCTGACATAGGCTTCAAGAACACAAAAGTTGTCCTTAGATAAATGATTCTGCTGAAACCCTAGCCTTGATTCTTGACTTCCAAAGGTGTAGAATGATAAAATCTGATGATAAGTGTCTTCCTTTCAATCTCATAGGCCTTTCTTTTATAGAATGATTTAATTTGGGTAACTAAGCCTCTTTCTATGCAAATTTTCGAGCCAAATCTTTTTAAATAAGGCAACAGGATTTTTATGGCGCTGATAGCGCGATAATCCGCGCGGATTGTGCGAATGAATGGCTGCCTCCAGACCCTATGGTGCGAGTCGCGCGAGATCTGGCGCGATCCGCGCGAACCTTGCAGCTTGATGGCGCGACTAGCGTGAACTTCCACGCTGATAGCGTGGAGTCTTCGAGCTCAATGGGCTATCCTGAGCATGTGGCGCTGTTAGCGTGAAACATGGCGTTATTCGTGTGGTTTGTTCGAGTTGAAGGCTTGATATTTTGCATGTGGCGCGACTCGCGCAGGATCTGGTGCGATCCGCGCGAAATCTTCAACTTGATTTTCTTCTTTCTTTTGGCTTGAATCTCCTCTTTTTGGCCCTGAAATACAACAATGGTAATGAAATGAGATTAAATTAAATATAAATAATAAACTAACCTATTCTATTCTATTTTCCTAACTATTTAATTAAATTATAACCTAAAACTAGCCTAAAACTAAGATGTGTTTACAACACATCAGGTTGTTAAAGAGAGGCTTGTATTTTCTTGTAAGAATATTATTTGCAATAGTGGAACTCTACTCTAGTGTTGAGTAGAAGAAAATTGGATGTAGCTTCATAGTGTTTAAAGTGAACCAGTATAATTCCTTGTGTGTTTATCTAATTCTACATATTTGATTGTTTTATGTGAATTCTTGTTAACTACTTGATTCTTGAAGCATTACATCTCTTAGGTAGATCTTTGGATAAAGGTTCTTGGTTACTAAAGTGATAAAGATCCAAAAAGGGAAAAACTCTGATTTTGATAAAAAAAATTTAAATTACCAAGCCTAACCAATTCACCCCCTCTCTTGGTTAAGTGTGAAGTGTTCCCATATTTTACACGCGCAAACTGCTCTCAACAACTTGGCAAACGAATGCAGTAAAGCACTTGTTACAATTGTGATTAGTCAGGACGTTGGTCTTAGTGTTGTCCTTCCAAATGCCCCAAAACCAAACCTTTCTCACCTAGAGAAGATTCCACTCTTCCCTCCAACAGGAACATACAGTTCCGTTGTGGCCATGGCTCATGCGGAATCAAATCACGCTATGGCATGGACTACTATGCCTACCCCATCAAAAGGGTATGCTTCTAACACTTCCAATTTGTTTAATTTTTCTTTTCGTAGGTATTATTTTTATATGATGATGTTTAGGGGGAAAAATGTACTAAAGATGTTGTTAAGTGGTGCGATGAAGCAACTGTTGACAGAGATTTTCAGCCTCCACCTTTCAAGTATCCTCATTGTGCATGTTCTGCCGGAGTGTGTAAAAGGGTTAAGGGTAGATACTCTAAGTACTATTTTATTTGCGCTATTAAACAGGTATGATTACAACCTTCGTTTTCTAATTACTATTATAGTTTGACTTGTTATTATAGTTCTTTTTTCTTTCTTTCTTTTTGAGATGTTGATTTTCTTGGAAAAGATCTATGTTTAGTACCACAAGAGGGATCATTTTGGTGCCTCTAAGCTGCATAATGTATATAGGGAGTATCTTTTTTCGGTTATCTTGATTTTTATGGATCATGGATGGATCTAATTTTTGCCAAACAGGGTCAGGGATCCTGTGGATACATTGTGTCAGAAGATGATGTTAAATTGCTTAGTAGAAAAGGCATTGTTCCTGTCCAGCAAAATAGGCAAAGAACTCATGATGAGTTTTTGGAGGGATGCCTGAATTATGAGATGGGTGATGAATTGGGTAAGGGAGATGGTTTGCATGTACAGATCAAAATGATGATAATCGCAGACAGTACTGTGAGTCCATCACCGGAGAATGTATCTGAGACTCTGGAAAAAAAGATGCAGGTGCAACACTAAATGCAGGCAATTCAAAATGTGATAGTTTTCCCGATTTGGTTTTTTATGATGAACTCATGATATGGAAAGGACTACTATGCCTGCCCCATCAACCTAACCAACATCAACAGTAAATCATTAACCATTAACCTGACCCTGTTATCAAGGAATTAGGGACTTGACTTCTCTCGGGAGTGGAATAAAGTCAGGGGTAAAATGAATTTTTCATTAGTTGTTTCCATTTGTGGCAAGTCCATCATCATATACACAGCACCAATCACTCTCTTCACTCTTCACTCTGCATTGAGAAGAAGCAAAACACAACAAGAAAGAAAACGTCTGATCATGTCTTTCTCCCATTCAACAGGAACATACAACGTCGTTGTGGCCATGGCTCTTGCGTGATCATGTCTTTGAGTCGCGCACCCTAGCGTTCGTCACCAAACAGAGATTTGTGAAACACAAATCATGGAAGAGAAAGAAGAACCTTCTTCCCTCTTTGAAAAAAGTGTTGTTCAAACGACTCAAATTTTAAATTTGATTTATGAGATGCAACATGAGCCCTCCAATAGGAACATACAATGTCTTTGTGGCCATGGCTCTTGCGGAATCAAATCACGCTATGGCAAGGACTACTATGCCTATCCATCAACCTAACCAACATCAACAGTAAATCATTACCATAAACCCCAAGACCCCTAAACACAACATAAACCCTACAACTAAATCGAAATCCATCAATCCTAAATCTTTACCCCAACACCTAAACCCTAAACACAACATAAACCCTAAACCCAAGCCCTAAACCCTAATGACAACATAAGCCCTACAACTAAACCGGAATCCATAAACCCTAATCCTTTAACCGAAGCCCTAAACCCTAATGACAACATAAACCCTAAACCTACACCGGCATCCATAAACCCTAAATCTGTAACCAAGCTCTAAACCTTAATCCTAACCTAAACCCTGAACCTAAACCGAAATCCATAAACCCTAATCCTTTAACTGAAGCCCTAAACCCTAATGACAACATCAACCCTAAAACCTACACCAGTATCCATAAACCCTAAATCTGTAACCCAAGCCCTAAACCCTAATCCCAGCCTAAATCCTAAACCTAAACCAAAATCCATAAACACTAATCCTTTAACCGAAGCCCTAAACCCTAATGACAACATAAACCCTAAACCTACATCGGCATCCATAAACCCTAAATCTGTAACCCAACCCCTATACCCTAAATCTGTAACCCAAGCCTTAAACCCTAATCCCAACCTAAACCCTAAACCTAAATCGAAATCCATAAACCCTAATCCTTTAACAGAAGCCCTAAACCCTAATGACAACATAAACCCTAAACCTACAACGACAACCATAAACCCTAAATCTGTGACCCAACCCCTAAACCCTAATCACAATCTAAACCCTAGACCTAAACCGGAATCCATAAACCCTAAATCTCAACCCAAGCCCTAAATCCTAAACACAACACATTAAACCAAGCCCTAAACGACATTAAATCTAACATCTATGTCGCTAACAAGTTCATATGGCCCTAACAATTTTCTAATTAAAAAATATAACAGATTAAATAATATGAAAAATTGTTAAATCAGCTTACTTGTTGGCAGGGCTTCGCTGTCGGCAGGGCTTCACTTCAGAGAAAATCCACTCCTAAGCTCTAAAGAGAAGCCAGACCAATTTTAGAGAGAAGGTGAAATGGTAAAAAGTGAATTTTTTGGGGCTATATATAGGCAAAATGGGACCCAAACATGCCTGGCTAGGGCGTGTTTAAACACGCCTGGCTTGGGCGTGTTTGGGTGCACCATTTGCTCAATTTCTTTCCCCTTTGCACCATTTGCCCAATTTCTTAATTAATTTGTATTATTTTTAATTTTTTACCTACTGACATGCCTTGCCTTGCTTGCTGCAGGTGGTGCTCAATAGGCACTTCATTTTTTATTTTTCTCATTCACTAAACTTCCATTTTGTTAATCACTCTTGTTAATTTATTTGAGAAAATAAAAGGTTAAATTACCTTCATCTATGAATTATTTAAAAATACTATTTAATTCTTTTAGGTTATTCTCAATTGTATAATATTATATTTGTATTTTCTTTTATAACATGTTTGGATTTATGTTCATTATCTATATATGTGTATAGTATTATACTTATAGAGTTTCTAGATTCCTCTCATTCATGAGTCTATTTAATTCATTCATATACCTCTCCCACTAAAAACCTGTTATGAGTTGTTCCTTATTTGTGCCCCCATCACTTTTGCATCAATGATCAATTCCCACCCTCGTCAGCACCCAATTCCATACACTAATTTTTTGTTTCTTCTAGTTTGGCATGCCTTTTGAGATGGAATGTGGCTTTTTTTTCATTGACATCTCTCTAAAATCTTTCAAAGCATTTTCAAAGAAGTATAAGGCTATAGTAGAAGCTTTTAAGTGTTGTTATTGAGAAAAAACATGTTTAGAAGCATAACACAACCATGAAGCATAAGCCTACAACTAGGGATGGAAATGGGTCAGGCCGAATATCAGGGGTCTTTGACTTGACCTGTTTAAGGTCTAGCCTGACTTGTTTATTATAAAGACCAAACTAAGACTTTTGAAAAGTCTGTTTAAATAAAAAAGTCAGGCTCAAGCTTTTAAAAAAGTCTGTCAGGCCTGTCAGATTTGTCTATTTAATAAATATATTAAAACTTAAAAGATATAAATCAATCTTTAAATAAATAAATAAAATAAAATAAGATAAATAAATAGCCTAATCTACGTAAAAGATAAAAAAACAAAATAGGGAATTTGAAACATTTGTAGTAGGTTTGTAAAAAAGCAAAACAAGATGTTACGTCTTTGACTAGAACTTCCAAAAGCATAAGGATGTATAGCTGCATATGTGCACTGTTTTGTTGCCCCTGTACAAAGCAAACTCTAATTGTGACTTTTGCTACCCTTTCTTTTTCTTTCCTTTGCTGAGAATATCATCAACAAAGAGAAATCATTTTTCATCTCCAATTTTTGTTTAAATTGTAACCTTCTTCCTCAGTTCTCACACACTGACACTGTGGTTGTTCATGCCAAACAACAGTAAGCATAATTTTTATTATTTTTTTCTATAGTCAATTTAATTTTTGCTATAGTTGTTTAAAAGCATTAATTTAGCTTAGGTTTATTTTTTTAGTTTTAATCATAAAGCTTCCTCATCGTGGTTTATTGATATGATTAAGAATTACTAATTTTTTGTTCTATTGACTGAGAGTGTGTTCAATCTTTGTTGGTTAAAGTTCAAATGATAAATGGAAGCTATAATTGAATAGCACATCTTTCTGTCTACTTTGTATTATGATTTATCAGGTCAACCATGTTTAATCATTTGAGGTTGAGAAGATACTTTCTGTCAATATTGGGTTTTAAAATGGCTTTTATTGGGTTTTAAAAACTGTAGATGGAAGCATTTTATTTTATTTAGTTATATATGTGTCATCCTTTTTGTACTATTTCTAACTTTCTATGTGTCATTTGTTTATACTTTGCAGGGATGAGAATGTGCATCCACTGACTTTCATACACCACACTTCAACTTATCAGGCTTCCTTGTGCAAGTTATTGAATATTGATCAAAGCAAAATGTCCAATTATTGTTCCTCCTTATTTTCTTTGTTACCTTTCTAATAACTATTTACTACTTTCTAACTTTGCATCATGATAATTTTTCATTAACCATATTGACTTGATTATTTTAATTCAACTATTCGATTTGCACACTTGTACCTAAATAAGCTACCCCACCAATTAGCACTATTGAGATTGGAATAAATTTGATTTTAGATTTACAAATCTCTATATTCATATTCATGATTACATATTTAAATAGATTGTCCAATATTTATCTAATGTTAATAAAACACCTTAAATTTGACTTTTATATATAGTGAGGTCATTGTAAATATTACTGTAGTTTTTCTTAGCCCACTTAAAAAACTTGTTAATGTATGTTATGCTCTTGTTAATTTAATTGAATTCAATAAGTGTAAGCATTATTATTTTATATAGTTGATAGATATATAAATTCACTATTTTTTATTTTATTAACTTACCTTCAATAACTCACCTTTTCAATTATTGTGTGGCTACTATAGGTACATTATGTCTATTCCCATGGTTTGTGATGAACGCAATGAACACGTACCTCCAACAACTAATCAACTTGATGATGACAAGAATACAAATCAAGAAGAAGAGGAGGATTTTATTAAGAAAAAGAGGAAGAAAACATCAAGTGTGTGGAAGGATTTTGATGAAGTTGAAATAGTTGGAGCTGGAAAGAAGGCAATATGTAAGTATTGCAAAGTTAGATTATCTACTGGTGGGTCAGGGGGTAGCACAAGTCATCTAAGAAGGCATTCGGAAAAATGTAATGAAAGGAGGATGCAAATGGCTAAAGAAAAAAACCAATATGTCATTTCTTTTAAGCCTTATAATCCATCAAACTCATTCCTAATTCATGGGGTTAAATACTCCAATGAGAGGATGAGAGAAATAATTGCTACTACTGTGATGGTTTCATGAATATTTTTTAGCATTGTAGAAGATGAAGTTTGGATGTGGGCTTTCCAGTATGCAAATCACGACTTTCAAAAAGTAAGTCGTAAAACAGTGAGAAGCGATTGTTTAGCAATATATAATACAAAAAAGAATCAATTGAAGGCTTTGTTGAAAACTATCAACAAAATTAGTTTAACATCTGACATGTGGAAATCAAGTCACCAAGTGGTTGACTATATGGTTATCACTAGTCATTTCATTGATGTCAAGTGGAAACTTCAAAAGAAGGTTTTAAGTTTTGTGAAGGTACCTGCTCTGAGGCGAGGAATTGATGTAGCAAATGTCATTTTTAAGTGCTTGAAGGTGTGGGGGATTGAAGAAAAGGTGTTTTCTGTGTCATTTGACAATGCTTCTTACAATGACTCATGTTTGAAGAATTTGAAATAGAATTTATCACTTAGCACAAAATTAGTTCTGAATGGAGATTTGTTTCATGTTAGATGTTGCGTGCACATATTGAACTTTCTAGTACAAGATGGGCTTGGTAAGATAAAAAGATATCATTCAAAATGTTTATGAAAGTGTGAAGTATATTAACCATAATGATGCAAGATTGAAGGCCTTCAGTGATATTGCTGAACAAAAGCATCTAAAAGAAAGAAAGTTCATCCTTGATTGTCTAACTAGGTGGAATTCTACATTCCAAATGTTGTCAACTGCTTTGAAATTCAAAATTGCCTTTTCAGCTTATGGAGAACAAGATCTTTTTTATACTTATGCACCTTCAAATGAAGATTGGGAAAAGTGCTGAAAGTTTGTAAACTTTTAGAAGTATTTAACTTAGCTACATATATAATATCACAAATGAGTATCCTACTGCTAATTTGTATCTTGCAGAAGTTTGGAGGGTCAAGCAAGTAATTGACAATGCATTATAGGATGAAGATTTTTTCATGAGAGATATGGCAACCCTAATGAAACTAAAATTTGACAAATATTGGGGGCAATGTAATTTGTTGATGTCCATTGCTAGTGTTTTAGATCCTAGGTGCAAGTTTCGTATGATTGGCGTTTGCTTCCCTTTGTTGTACAAGCATGAGGAAATTGCTAAGGAAAATGTGGAGAAGGCACAGAATGCTCTTCAGTAATTATATGATGAGTATGTGGCTTTAAGCAATAAAGAGTCATCCTCAAATGAAAAAATGTTGGTGGCATAAACTCCTCAATTATCCATGTGCCTGATACATCTGCTATGACCAGATTTGATCAATTAATGAGCCTTGCGCATGAAAAGGAAGCAGTCCCACCAATGAAATTAGAACTAGATGTTTATCTTGAGGAGAAAAATACTTATATTCCTAATAATGGAAACTCCTCTTTAGTGCCTTGGAGTAAGGGAGGAATACCAACTTCAAATATAAGATTTTATCAAAGATGGAAAGAGATATACTAGTTGTTCCAATATCAACCGTTGCATCTAAATCTACATTTAGTGCTGGAGGTAGAGTAATTGATAAGTATCATTCTAGATTGAACGAAGAATCTATTGGAGCTCTCATATGATGTGGGGATTGAATTCGTCATAATTACAATTTGAAGAGAAAAACAAAGATACACAAATTTTATTTTTAATTGACTTTTTTGTAATATATTTATTTTTCTAATAACATTTTTCCTCATTATGAAGGTGGATGATCAACTGCTTGAAAAAATCACCTTGAAAATCTCATAAAATGATTAATGACTTATTTGGAAATATAAGTAAGATGTTGAGACATCTTCTATTTAAAAAATGTTTCTTTAACTTTCCTAAATCAATTTAAAGTGTTTTTTTAAAATTAATTTATATTCTAATAACATTTTTCCCCCTCAAGAAATCACATTGAAGATTTGATGATATGTTGGCTTATTGCCTCATGTTTGGGAGATGACTTGAGAATTAAAAAATTTATTCTTCTTTATATTTAACTTGCCTTGGTTCTTATTTCTTGTTTATTTTAGTATTTGATATTTAGATTAGATTATCAAATAGAACATATGGTATTTTACTTAGGTTGCTTATTTTGTTTACAATATTTTGTTGATACTTAAAGTGCTTTGATTATAATTCTTAATTGGGTTGTTGTGATTAGTGAATTTTAATCTCATATTAGAGTGCTCTAATTAATTTTAACTTTTTTTCACGCACGAATTAAAAGGGAAGTATGTGTCTTTCTTTATATTAAATTTAAAAAAGTATTATGAAAATTCTCAAAGTTTCAATGTATAGTCATTTGATTTCCCTTTATATATAATATTTATTGTAAAATAGACTTTTTAATAGGCTCGTAGGTCAAACCAGACTTTTAAATAGGTCAAACCAAGCCTAAAAAAAAAGGCCTATGACAGGTAAATAGGGCAAGACAGACTTTATGTTTTTAAATCAGGCCAAGGCCAAGCCTAGCCTGTTTCCACCCCTACCTACAACGGAAACTTCTCCATGACATAGATTCTTTAGTCAGAAGCAAGACTACTAGAAGGAGAACTATTCAGAAGTTGGAAAGACAATCATGTTTCTTGGGTCAAAGTGCACATATAAGAAGTTGTATATGATCAAAGGCATGATGTCGGGGATAACATGAGTCAAGGGGTAGATATTAGAAGCCACATATGGCTTAAGGATCATGAGAAGTTGTGTTGCAATTGGAATGTGAAGACAGACATGTCTCGCACTCCAAAAGCACACACTAGTCAAAGATGCATCAACGCGTTGACAACATTGATTATGATGTTGTTCTTTTTTATCCTTGACATAGCCCAAGTCATAAAAACTCAAAGAAGACAATTGTTTTAGTAAAAAAAAATCATCAACCAATTGTAGAACAAAGATTTCCAAAAGTAGTAAACCACTCTTTTTCAGAAGACTTGTTGCAGAAATGATCTCCAGAAAACTTCACGTGATTCAAAATTTGAATTCATGAGGAAATTATCAAGGTCACAGCTAGCAACAATGAACCTTTCTCAACAAATCCTTCAACAGATATAAGATGAAAGTTGGCGACAATGGAGCAAAAGCAAAGATGAAGAAGACAACTTAATGAGTTGTATGGTTGAGGTTGAATCGAGCTAAACAAATATCTGCATGGAAATAGACAACCCATGCAACATTTGAAATTCAACCTCCAACAGCCATAAATGGTTAGTTCCTTGATCAAGTGCGAATGGGCCAATTGCAAGGAAGATTGCCAAAGTGGTGGATCAAGGTCAATTGACAAAGCCTTTCTTGGCCCGAAACACTCTAGGTGAAAAGCCTTCATGTCTAACCCAAAAAGTGTTTTGTCCACCACTCCCTTGGTGTGAAAGGACTACAACAATTGTGTGTGTAGCTAGTAACATGTGCTACTTAAGAGAGCTTGGAAGAGTAGTCAGGTGACTACTACTTCTAAAGTTCTAAAACACAACAGGTAGTTGTGTGTATCCAACAGAGGTGCTACTAAAGAGGATTAGAAAGAGCAATCAAGTGATTATGGCTTCTTAGGGCCTAAGGAACATAGCAAGTTGTTGTGTGTGTCCAGTAGTAGGTGCTACTAAGGGGAGACTTAGGCCTTAAGAAGCCAATAGTAACTTCAAACTTTTAGCCAAATTTGTACTTGAACATTGACACCCTCGTCTTCACTAAGCCCAACAACGACGACGAGTTCCAAATCTAGCCTCGACGACAACAACTTGAGGAGAGTCTCACGCTCAACATTGGGGAGCGTCGTGATCATCTTCACGAGCTGCGGCACGCAAAGGTCCACCATGGAACTCACAATCTCCATGATGGCTCCACCATAAATGGGGTCGCGGCATGGAGGGGCTGGATCTGGAGGAGCAAAACTCCATGTTCACTGCCACCGTGTGTGGCAATGCTCCTGTTTTCGCTTCTATGGTCGTACGTGCTTTAGTCTCCGATCCCCCTTCACACGCTTCCTCAATTAGGATTGTGATTTTAAGGATTTTTGCTTGCTTATGAAATTTTGATTTGAAGCTGAAATATGGTTTAGAATTTTGATTTGAATTTGGAATTGTCATTTGGATTCTAATTTTTTTTAATTTGTGGCGAAGGTTATGGATGATGGTGGAAGGTTGAAGATGATGAAGAAGATGAAGAGGATGATGGATGACAATATATTTTCAAAAGTTTATAATTTTAAAATTAAACAAAGATAGTGATGATTTTTAATCTTTATTATGTTAATTTGATTATTTTAAACTTTAAAACTCTGATGGAGGTAAATAGTTTTGACAAAAAATGGAAAAAACATGAAAATGAAAATTTTGAAAACATAAAATATAAAAATTAAACGTTTAAATTAGAGGTGTTCAAATCTAAATTGGTCCAAAATAGAAAAATAAAAAACTGCTAAAAAAACCAAAAATCGAACTAAATCGATTCTTTTTGAATTTGTTTGGCTAATTTTTTTCTCAAACCAATGGATTTGTAGTTTGTGTTTTTGCAATCGATCCAAATCGCAACACTTATAATACTTTAGTGTTGTGCGTTTTGTGTATAAATTATTTGAGTTTCATAATATTTTGTAATGTTATGTATATAAAACTTATGCAATGTATGTCATTTTATTTTTTAAACAACTTGTTAAAGATATGTTTGGTTTAAAATGAATTTGACAAATTTGTATAGTAGAAAGTATAACATATTAATAAATTTCATAAATTGTTATTAGCAATTTTTTAAATGTAATTTATTTTAAAAGATAAAAATAAATAAATTTAAATAAAATAATATTTTAGTAAAAGATGTAAAAATCAAGACGAACCAAATCATAAAATATTAATTTGATATGGTTCCAATTTTATATTAAATGAAAATTAAATTAAATCTAATCACATATGTTTTATAAATTTGATCAAGTAATTTTTTTTATGAATAATCTAATAAAATCGAGTTATAAATATCCCTAATTTAAATCTTAGTATATCAAAACGAAATAAGTGAAAAATTTAATAGACCAAAAAGCCACGTTAAGGCTTGTAAATAAAATATAAACTTTAAAATAATAGATAACCAGAAAAGGAAAACTTATAAAATAATAGAACTAATCAGAGCAGATTATAATAATTCAAATCCACCTTTAAAGAGAGAAACATGACTAGTATTTAACGGGCCGGATTACCTCTAAGGCCTAAACACCCACCACAACCTCTAAGCTAAACTCTTGAGCGGAATATAAAAGCTGAGTAACTTCCCGCTCGCCATCACAATCTAGGGTTTTAGAATTTACGCAAAACCCTCCTCTATGGCAGAAGAAGCAGCACCGGAAGTCGTCGGTCCCAACACAGCCGCCGCAGAGAACGTCGAGTCCGGCGGCAACGGCGCCGAGCCGAATCAGAAGCGCGCCAGGGAGGAAGAGGAGCCCCAGGGCGGCGACGACGACGTTCCGAAGAAGCAGAGGGTGGACGAGGAAAACGAAAAGTCCGTAGAGGAACAACGCTTGGAGAAGCGCGATGAACAAGAAGAAGAAAAAGAAGCAGAAGCAGGAAAAGAAGAGGAAGAAGAGAAGGAAGCAAGTGGTTCCGTGAACTTGGGATTCAAGAGCTTCGGTTCTTCCTCGGAGATGTTCCGTTACTTTTATAACTTTCTTCATACCTGGCCTCAATATCTCAATGTTAACAAGGTATTCCCAATAAGTCAATAACCCCTTTTCTTTTTTCTTCCTTTTTATTGTTTTAATAGCAACTAGCAATGTGTTTTTTTTTTTTTTTTTTCCTTTGAGTGCCAAACATGTAATTAATCGATTTTCTGATTTCCCCCTTTCATAACTTACCTTTTTTTAATAGTTTCTAGTAGCTCTTCTGGATTGATTGATATTTAATTTTCTATGATTATGATTTCATAAACCCCTTATGGCCTTATCTCATGTGGGAATTATTGATATTCGATTTTCTATGATTGTGATTTCATAAACCCCCTATCTCATGTGGGTTGATTGGTATTTTATTTTCTATGATTATGATTTCATATAAGTATATCATTGTGCCTTCTTGTTGTGAGAAGAACATTTGTTGACCATCCTAGGTGCAATTTATCTGCATGTTATATCAAATATCAATTTATGTAATTTCCTTTCAAAGGTGTTCATAACTACATTGGAATTGGTTGTTTCAATTTGCGGGTTTTTGAATCACTTTTCAGCGCCACCAAAGTGTTTTATGATATAACACACTTTCACTGAATATTTGCATGTCCCGGTTTCAAGTATTGAACCGTATGAAAAAAACTCGTTGCTAAATGCTACCAAATGTTTAAATTAGGATTTGATACAATTCTGTTTTATTAGTATGCTGTTCTTATATCTTGATAACCTTTGATTCTGTCTTGATGTTGCAATAGCTGCAACTAGAATTTACTTCTTACTGTGAATCAATATTAACTTGTTTTGTGTGGCAGTATGAACATCTGATGTTGTTGGAGTTGCTTAAGAACGGCCATGCAGAGCCTGACAAAAAGATTGGTGGAGGGGTTCGTGCTTTCCAAGTCCGCAAGCATCCTACCTTCAAAAGTAGGTGCTTTTTCCTCATCAGGGAGGATGACTCTGCTGATGATTTTAGCTTCAGGAAGTGTGTGGATCACATTCTGCCCTTGCCAGAAGAGATGCATTTGAAATCCGATGCGAACAAGATATTAGGTGCTGGTGGTGGAGGAAAGCATTATGGAGGAGGAAAGGGTGGCAGAGGGGGGAGGGGTGGAAGAGGAGGAGGTGGGCGTGGTGGTCATGGGAGAGGAGGAAAGTGGAGAAATTAAATACAATAGTTGCTGCTGGTCTGAGTTTTATTTTGATATCTAAAATGTTTTTTGTATACTTGTCCCGCATATTTCAAGTTTCCTGCTAATTTACATTTCAGGTTTTGTTGTTACAGTTATTTAGAAGTTATGAAGCTTCCTGGGCTTATATAATTTCACGTTTTGAATATGGCTGGAAATGAATCAAAACGAACTGAACTATACTGTCTAGTTTGGTTTGACTTGTAAAATAGTAATTTTAAAATTTGGGTCGATTTGAATGTGACCTGGTTTTTGATAGATTGATCTTGGGTCGAATCAAGTATGTGAATTGTTTGTCGAGTTTGCATGTTTGAATCACATGAACCAAATATCAAAATGATACTATGAAAACAAATCAATTAAGCTAGTCTATGAACTTGGTTCATTAGCTTGGCTTGAAACTAAATTCAACTAAATGATTATATTATTGAGAATATACATTAATGAGCCAAATTGGGTGAGTAGCACTAGGGTCAATTTTAGGCAATTTTAAGATTTAGTCCAGTCCATTTGGCTCATGGAGATAAAAAATGAGATGGATCTTGAACTACTCTTTATAGCTAATTCGGTTAAGCCTCATTGATAGATAAATGTCAATTCTGTTCCTTTGCAATGTATTTTTGAGGTTCACTTCATCAAAGTTTAGTCGAAAATGAACAATTTTAGCATTCAGTTCAATAATAATTTGCATGTTAGGTAATTGTGTAAACTCGGACAATCGTTAATTTTGACTCTTTGATACTCAAATTTTGGTTAGAATTTACCAGGCTAGCAAGTTTTTTGGCCAGCCAAAGCATGATGACTTTGGTATAGGGGTGTACATGGGTACTATCATCCGTAAACTTGATTAGATTCAAATTGTCCCAAATGCTTTGGATTTCTTTTTGAATATTTGAATCAAACTCAACCTAATTTGATCATTAAGAGTTAGATAATGGATTTTAGTTTTTAAATCTGTTGACCTATAGCCTGACTTATTGAATTGGTGTGATTGTACCTTGATATATTTCATAACCTAAAAATCTAATCTTTGTTTCAAATATTTTTCTTTCAGACACAACTAATTTATTTTCTTTGATAATATTGATAAATTTTTCTAAATGTTCTATATGTTGGTTAATGCATTTTGAGAATATTAGAATATCATCTAGATAAACTATAGTAAAATTCGTATATTGGTAAAATATATCATTCATAATGTTTTGATATTCACTTGGAGCATTTTTTAGACCTTGAGGCATTTCATTCCACTCGTAATGGCCAAAAGGTACCACGAAAGTAGTTTTATACTTATCTTCCTCCCTTACCGAAATTTGATAGTTTCCAACTTTCATATCAAATTTGAAAATATGAAGGAGTTATTTAATCTTTTAATTAAATCATTCTTATTAGGTAAAAGATATCTTATCCATTTTAAGACTTTATTTAGGGGTTTATAATTAATTATTAATCTTACAGCTCCTCTTTCAACTTCTAAAGCTTTCATGACATTAAAGCCTGAACAACTCCATGTTGATTTAGAAGGTCTAATTAATCCTTTATTAAGATATTCTTGGATTTCTTTTTTACAATATTCTAAATATTTTTTATTCATTTGTATAGGTCTCGCTTTTGTTGAAATATATTTTTCATTGAAATTATTTATATAAGGTAATGAAATTTGATATTTTTTCGTATGTCAAAAAACTATGCGATTTGTTTCACATATTTATTTTTTAATCTTATTTTCTAATTGACTTATTTTTTCTTTTATCTTTGGATTCTTTACTTGTTCCTTTATTTGTTTAAATTGAATTTCTTTATTTAACATATTTCTTTATTTAACATGTATATATGTTTTTGTTTATTATCTTCATTGAAAATTCTTTTAAAAAATTTAATTCTCTACTCTTTAAAGGTTTTAAGAATTCAAAACATACTTGCTTTCCTAAGGTATTAGTTATTAATCCTCTTTCAATTACTTGAAAAGAATATAATAATGTTAGGAATGGAGTTCCTAATATTACTTCAAAATTCATTTTTTTTTACTAATACAAATGAAGTATTATATCAAATCTTATATTTACATATTTTTGTATTTGATAATTTATATTGTATATTCATTCTTGAACCATTTGCACTAGTTATTTTTTCTATGGTTTTCTCATAATATTTAGTAGGTATTAATCCTTCTTGTATACAATTTACATATGCTCCTAAGTCTATTAGAGCTATTAATTTAAATATTTCTTCTTTTATTACTAAAGTAATCTCACAATGTCATTCATGGGTTGTAATTAAACTTAATAAATTAATATAGTTATTAAATTCTGGGGTCTCATCTTCCATATCATTTAGATCATTACCTTGTATCTGAGGTATAGCATGAATCTTTTCTTGTGATTTTAAAATTTCTTTTCCTTCTAGCTCTAGAAGTCTATATTCTAATGTTATATCATTTTGTTTTAGTTGTTGAATTTCTTGTTTAAGGCTTTTAATTTCTTCTTGTAATTCTTTTATGGTTATTTGACTGTTGGGTTTCTTAAATCTATTATAGATTTCTTTCATCTCTATGGCTTTTATTTCTTCTTTGTTTACCTTATCTTTCTGCATTAACTTATTTAATTGTTGTATAAATTCTTCTCTAAGAGGTGAATGTTCTAATTTTTCAATTATAGATATCAAGGTGGTAGTTTATTCTCTGGTTAACATGTTTATAGATTTACAATCTTTACATGTACACATTTATGCACCTAAGCAATATTCTTCATTAGTAGCGTTTGATGAAGAGTCACTTGTTTCTTCTTCTAATTGATATATTATTTCATCTTCAAATTCTTATGTTTCTGAAGTAGATTCTTCTTGTTTAGAATTTATTAGTATATTCATCAAGTTTTGTTTTATGTCTTCATGAATTTTTAATTCATTTATCTTTTGTTGAGTTTTACAATTATTAGCGAAGTGTCATATCTTACCACACTTCTAACAAGTATTCTTTTTCTTTCTATAAGACTTTTTATAAGGTTTCTTTCCTTTATCTCTATTGATATCTTGTTTCTCAAAGCTATTCTTTTGATACATCTTTCTATTAAATTTTTTCCTATTACCATTTTTGTAATTAATAATTTGTTTTTTATATGTTTTTTTCTTATTTTGGGCCCTAGGATCTCTAAGCATCCCTATACCATACTGATGGCAAAAAGTTTCTAATTCCTTTCTATTTGTCATGTTTTCGTTTCTCATTTTATTTTGTAATTTAAAATTAGTACATACTTGTATACCAGTTTCTATAATAATATTGTGTATTTGACCATATGTTAATATATCATATATTATTGGTTTGCCAAAATGTCTTTCTAAATTTATTCTAACTTTTTCTCCAAATAATTTTGGTAATCCTGCTATATAATAATAGCAGAATTACTATTAGAGAGTAAAAAAAAAAGGATTCAGGACTAACACCATTTTTCTTTCCAAAATCCAAGGAATCCATCTTTCGTAGGGTTACTTTGGATATAAAGGTATCCTTATACCATCTATAATCTAACATTGTTGGACAATATAAATGTGCTAATTGGCTAGCTATTCTTTCTTTAAAGATATTAGGATCTCCTATAAAATTTTGTATTATAGAGTATATAAGCATTGTTACTACATTTTAATCTTGGGTTTCTTGTTTTACACTATTTAATATCATATTTCTATCATTTTTTATACAAAGGCTATTTCACCATCCTTTTAATTGTTCAGTGAAACCTGGTACTATAGCTATGACTGTATTCTTTTCAGACACTCATTTGGTTTTATAAGCAATGACTGCCATGGTCATTTGGCAAGTTAAATCTAATATGGGTTGTTCACTTAAACCATCTAGATTCCACTATGCTATATCATTTCCTGTAAAGGAATTTCGTACTAGTTCAGTTCTTTCCTCGAATTAAACATCTGTTGGGGAAGGTCTAAAGTAATAATTTTTAAGTTTAGGGTAATATCTTAGTTTATTAACTTCTAAGTCTTCTTGTAGAGTATTAATTGAAAATTTTTCTATACTTAGCTTTTCTAAGTTTCTCCTAATTTCTTCTACTTTAATATCAGTTTGATCTCCTAATCTTATTGAATCTAAATCTTTTTGTGGTATATATTGGCTAATTAATGGGTTTTATTAGTTCTTTTGTTCTTGAAGTACTAGCCTCATGGTTTTGTTGATTTTCTATTCTAGTTAAATGTGTTGACATAATATTTAACATTATATTGGAATAATTTAGTTGTTGATGTAATTTTTTTAATATTTTTTCTATATCTTTGTTTTCTCCTACAACGTCCTTAAAATGTGTTGCTTCTATTTCTAAATCTTTATTTATTTGTAATTTTACTCCATTTTGAGGTGGGTATTCTGATTTTAAGATTTTATCATCTATACTTTTCCATTTTATATTGGTTTTTGTGAGAGGATGTATATACTTTTCATTTCTATGTAAAAACCAATAAAAAAATATTAATTTCTATTTCTTCTAAATAATCATAATATTCTTTTCTAAATTTTTCTGTTTGTTCTTTACTAAAAATTTTAAAATAACAATTTCTAATATCTTTATTGTATTTTGCATTAAAATCTTCTCTAATCCATTCTTTATCTATCTTAAAGGGGATTGTCTCTCTAGTTATCATATTAAGCACTTGTGATCTAGTTGGAGAGTATTGAGGAGAGTTATATGTTTCTTGATATACTGGTATGAATACTTTTGGAGTACTATTATCTAATCCTATTAAATCTAAGTTAATGGTTGATCCACTAACTGAATGTCTTAAAGGTTATCCTTTATAGATCATTTGTGGTTCATCTATTCTTAAAGATGTTGATTTATTCATTTTTAATCTAATATCTGAACCTTCTTGAATAATTTATCTAACCTGATTATTATATATTCTAGGTTGTGGCATAACATCTGTTATTAACCATTCTTCTAGAATTTTACTAATTACTTCATGTTTTAACTTTCTAGGTACTTGTATTGAATATTTTCTCATATTGGCTTCTACTAGTATGGTTTCATCTCTAGGAGATGATCTTAAAGCTCTAAAATTATAATTTATTCTAGTAACTTTATCGTATATCCTATATATTATTTGTATTGCACCTGCTTATTCTTCTACCACTTCATCCTAGATTTGAACATGCAATTCTTTCATTATTAATATTCATAGAAAAATTGGGGAAATAGTTAAAAAAGTTGGGCCATCATGCAAATTACTTTCTAATATTGCAATTGTGGAATCAGTAAACTTCTTAAGTCTTATATCTCTTAATAACATTAATATTGAGCTATTTACTCCTAATCTATAATTAGGTTTTGCTGCTACTTGTATTAATCCTAGGTGTATAAAATTATAACCTTGTTTTATGTGTTCATCTAATATTGATTGCTTTAGTAGATTTATAATCTTATTGTTTTCTATTCTTGGGTAACTATATTTTAAAACATGTATCTCATCTTTTGATGTTGAAAAAAATTACTTTGTTGTTTATAAACTTCACTTTTTCTAATAGTGGGTATCGACCAATTATGTAATGAATTTTCTATTTGTGCTATTTGTAGTTCTTTATCTTTAATAGTTTTTGATGGGGATAGTTCTTGTTGTGGCTTTCTTATTGCTATATGTTTATCCTTATTGCTTCTCCCTAAGTCACTAGAACTTCTTACTATATTGGCTATTTTACTTCTTGATTGAGTTGTTATTACGAGACCACTTCTCTCCACATCCAAGCTAAACCTACGGTCTTACGTTATTCTATTGTCGGGACCACTCAGACCTAAAGGCTAACCAACATATTAACACCTCTCAGTGCTACCGACAACTTCTTTCATGAATTAAAATGACTAATATAATAAGTTATTAAAGCAAATTATTGAGAAGAATAAGTATAAACACAATGTAATAAGAAAATAACATAAAAGTATTTTGGCCTATTATTATTATTATTGTTGTTGTTGTTGTTGCTGTTATTATTATTATTATTATTATTGTTATTATTATTGTTGTTGTTGTTGTTGTTATTATTATTATTGTTATTGTTGTTGTTGTTATTATTATTATTATTATTATTATTGTCGTTGTTGTTACTATTATTATTTTTATTATTATTATTATTATTGATAACAATTTTATGGAATTCTTTTAAGTATTTAGGATAAGATTTACTCATGTCACACATGATTTTGCAAATTAATTGAATGATATATTATGTATCGGTGTTAGATTATCGCGTGCTCATTAGATTTTTAGGTTTTGAAATGCGATAGAATGTGAACTTGGACCTATTCAACATGAATAATAGTTTGCTTCTATGTTACTTTTATTCAATTATTTTAAATTTAAATTTTTACATATGTGATTCAACTTAAACCAATCCATATGTGATTGGATTCATTTGATATGGATTTAAAAAATTACACAAACTCGTCTTATTCTAACCTTTAGAATTTTGATTCATTAGGTCATGGGTTTTGCAAACCCAATCGAACCCTGTCCATGAACACCCTACTTTGATAATTGATTTACATTAATGAATTGAATTGTGTTTTTGATGACTTACATCACAAAATAAACTGGTATTTTCGACGGCCAAAATCCGCCGCTAACATGTATAATCCGTCGACGGATACAAATCTGTCGGAAAATGGTCGTAGGAAATTTTAACCAATGAATTTTTGTGGTTTGTCGGTAATTTCTGACAGAAATATCTGTCGGTATGTTATGTCGAAAATTACTGACTGAAAAATTTCACGAATTGATCCGTTTGTAATTTTCGACAAATATTCCTGTTAGAAATACATCTGTGGGACATTACTTACGAATTTTTCGTAGGAAACATCTATCGTTAACTTATTTTCAATAATTTTGTATTGATTTTTTTTTATTTAATATCAGTTATTTATGAATATATTTTTTCATTTATATTATTTAATGTCAATATTAAAATTAACACATACATGTAACGAATGAAATACTCAAATTCATAAATCCAAAACAAATGTTAAAACAAATTGACTTAAATTCAAAATAAATCTAAAATAAAAGTACAATGTCTAATATGTCAATAGTAATTTTGTGTTGCTAAGTCAGTAATCAACATAGTCATTGGCAGAGTGCCTCTGTTGGTCATCGTGTTGTTGTTGCTGGTCATGTGGTTGTTGGTCGTTGTGTTGTTGTTGGTCATGTGGTTGGTCATTGTCTTGTTGTTATTGCTTGTTCGACTGCCGCTGGTCAGGTTATTAATGTTGATGAATAATGTTCCACGCTTTAGGAGGTAAAAACTGAAGTATAACTGACTGAAATACATGCATCTCCTCCTTTGATTGACAAAGCACCTCTCTTAGTCGATTAATCTCCGCTGAATCTAGATCGTGACTGGAAGATCCTTGCATATGTTGCATGAACGTGTCATCTCCACATTTATAACTATGAGCAAGATCTCCAGTACCGTAAAGACATCCCTTATGCTTTGGTCATGCAGCTGCAACCCAACACCGTCTAAATAACTTGTAACAAACATTTAAACCACTATGGTTAAATCTAATTGAGACCGTTGTAGTTGGATAATTGTATGTCTGTGTAGTACTCTAATAATGTAACACTATCTTTTTCTTGTTGAAACCCAACCTCTAACTAGAATGTAACCGATCTTAGGAAAAATTTCTAGCAATTGCAATGGTTAAGTAATGTCACTTTTATTATATAGGATGTAAGTTCCTCATGAATTTGAGATAAAAATTGGAGAATTTTTCTATATTTTAAACAGAAAAAATTAAACTTCGTGTACTGTACTATTTTTAATGTATGGCAATTATTGGTGAACAATTTGGTATACCCAGTTCCTGCTCCTATTTTTCATTGTATCAAAGACATTGCCAATGGGTTTACCTTAACCAAAAACCATAGTTGGCAGATATCTCAATACTATGTATACTCATGCTTGTGTGGAACCTATCTTCTTTAGGCTCAGGTAATCAAAGGAGAACTTGTACTCTAGAAGGAGTCTTTTTCAAGATTATTACTAGTGCACAAATCCTAAGAGGGATATTGAATTGAAGGTTTAGAATCATCAACAGCATCACATGAGACTTGAATCATTAATCATTATTTTAGTGGAACCACATAACTGAACTTTCCATAACCGAGTCTTAAATCTCAAGCACAATTTTGATACATTCAAATTCACCAAATTATCCTACCTGATGATGGGATATACAATCTTTATCCTTTCTATAACATGAGTAAAAAAAAAGCTAAAGGAGGCGAATCACCTCATTCAGCAAATTTCCATCATCAGATAATAATAATAATAATAATAATAATAATAATAATAATAATAATAATAAACAGATGCAATTCGTCAGGTTAACAATCTAATAACAAGTATCGTTCAGCTAGGAGAAGCCTATTCTAATGATCCTAACATAACCAATAGCCTAATATTTCAAAACACCTTTAGGTACTTAGAAGGTAAGTAATACAATTCCTTAAAAAAGTATAATCTTAATGGTTGCTACAAATGCAAAAAAAAATTCACTAGATTATTGCCAGATTAACTATTTTAAGGAAAAAAATTGGCAAATTAAATAGATGGACATAATTGGTACGTAAGTGTTGTGACACCTCTTATATAGAAAACTTCATTCATTGCACATTAGCGCCAAATTCACGCCAACAGAGTCCCTATCAGGGGTGCATGTTGCCTTATTGTATTTCTATTTTCTACATTGGAAAAGCCAATGGAATCCATGCTTCATATCACAGTTAGACAAGGTTAAAGTCATTTGGACCTATCACAAAAAATTCATAAGGCCCAGAACAATAATAGTGAATGTATATGTTATGTACTGCAATGACAACATTGTAGATAATTCTTCAAAATATATGACAAATTATCTGCATCTTTTTACCAAAAAAAAATAGAGAGAGAAAATGTATCACAAGGAGAGGACACACAACAGAGAGAAAATAAGTTTAGGATCGATGAGTAGCAATTGGGGTTCATATAATACTGAGAACTCACAAAAAACCATAGCCCAAACAAGACAGGAAAATAAAAAGGGATAAAATAAAAGAAAAAGAAAACTGAAAATGGGGACTCAAATTCAAACAAAACAAGTAAAAGACAAAGGAAAAGAGACTAAAATAGGAAGTGACAAATCAAGTATTATAGTGAATTCTTGCAGCTTGCACAACAGAGAGGTGCTTGACAAAATGAAAACCCCAGTGCATAGACCATGCTAAAGAAATACTATTTATAAAAGATATGAGGCCTAATATAAAACCTTAGAGACTTAGAGTCACTTTGCCATAACTATAGCTAGTAGCAACAGTACCAAGAAGAGGCCATGTGCTTTGGAATATGAGGAAATAAACAAATATTTTGGTGTTCCCATAAATGAAGCCGCCAAGCAAATGAATGTGGGGTTAATCATGTTGAAGAAAAGGTGCAAGGAGCTCAACATCATGAGATGGCCTCATAGGAAACTCAAAAGCTTGAATTGCTCATCGATAATGTTACGGTACCATACCTAGCTACCATGTCCTATGAGAAGGGCCAATTAACATTTAATGTATGCATCAATTTCCACAACCATACACTCACAAAGCAACACAAATCCACTCTTGAACCATTCATATTAGTTAAAAACTATTGAATTGATGGCACAAAATGAAGCAAATAGTAGTCAAAAACATTTGTTACTAGAAGCATGTTTCTTAAGTACTAGAATCAAAGACATATAAAGAAGACTATCAAATCAGCTGAATGGATTGAAGCAATGCAAATGACACTTGGAACATTATTCAACTAGCTGATGGAAAGATATAATATTAAATGTATTTACTTTTTCATTTAATATGTTTCTAATCATTAGGAAGATGTGTTGGAAGATATTATATTACTCATTAACAAAGAAGGTGTTGAGTTACTTTATGGTATATGGAAAAAAGTGACTAACTCTACTTCAAGAGGACATATCACATGGTTTTAATAAAAGATACCCCCACTTACAACAAATTGATGAAACAAGAAAGGGTATGGAGAGAGGACAAATTTTGTAGTTGTGCATGCCTTGTGCTTGCTTCTACATACCTTAATGTATAACTCTTCCTTAAGCTTGGTAGTAATAGAACAGAGCTAAGATATGAATTGTTGCCTAAGAACCTAAAAAGGTGCATGTTGCGTAATACTATAATGGTCAATCAAAGTTTGAGAAAAAATGAGATTACAAGAATATACTATATTTATGTTAGTTCTTTTTTTTGTTGAGAAGACATTTCAACCACACACAAAATCACCATAACCAAAGAATGAGGAAAAAAATAACAGTAAAGCCAAAGTGGGATGAATCTAGTATGTCACACTAGTCCAGTACAAAAATGTCACTTGAAATACCAAATAATGCTTACTACCACCATCAAAATTGATAATCATAATTAAACTAGGAACATGCATGGGTCTATAAGTACATAAAAATTGTGTATCTAACTATATATGGAATCCTGAATGGATAAAATAACTTTTTCCATTAAACAAAGTCTAACCACACAAATTTTTCCATAAATAATGGAACAACTTTGACGCAAGTTTGAAACACGCATCAAGCAATTGGGGCTACAATGACATAGACTTCTCTATTACATCCTTCAAAATATAAATCAAATTTTTAATAACTATTTTTTTAAGAAATATATGTAAAATCTAGCGAATGGAATCTTAGAAAGGAAGGAGACATCGTACCTTGTGGAAGAATAGGTTGGATTCGGTGAGGTGCATGCAAAGAACAAAAAAGGGTTTGGAAGAAAACCCTAATCAAAAGGTGAAAGGAAGGAAGGAAGAAGAAGAAAACTAAGAGGAGAGAGCAATGTGATCACACCACACAGGCGTAGCAACTTCCTATTCTTCTGCTCTTCTTGAAAGTTAAAATGCACCGTCACTAGTCCCAGCAACAGTTGTTGAGTCCCGACAGCGTCACTTAGAACAACTTCTCTCGTTCGACGACAACGTCAGTGGAAGAATCATAAAATGGAAAACACTAAGTCATTAGGGTTTGGGTTCTTTTATTTTTCGGTATAATTTTAAATTTCGACAGAAACGTATTCCATTGGAATAATCCATCGAAAACATTGAAATTTTCGACAGAATAATATCAACAGGTAAAAATCTCATGAAAAATTTGTCTGTGGGTATTTTTCTGTCGAAAAGTCATACTTTTCCCACGAAATATACTCCGTCGGTATATTCTGTTGGTAATGCAGATATTTCTGACAGAATATTTTGTGGAAAATATTCCGTCGATAATTACTATTTTTTTGTAGTGTTAATTGTCAACAATGATTTAGGTTATGTTAGTCTTAATTTTTCTTTTAACTAAAAAATGTTTTAAAGTAAAAAAAGTGAAAATTTAAAATAGGATCTTCAAAATAAAAGTAAAAAAATGTGTTTTTAAATTTTTTATTGACTAATTTGATATTATGATTATTTTTTAACGGACGGAGGATTTAAAAGCACAATTTTAAAAATTATACACTTCAAAAGAGTAAATTATCAACTGAGAGTTTGCATCACTCTTCAAAACTTAAATCTATAATAATATATAAATGAGATATTACTTTTGTTAACTGATTTTGGTCTTCACTTTTATTAGACCATTATGCCCTTAGTTAACAAAATATTAACAAATATGGGTGTAATCAAACACATGAAGACGAGGAGACATATCCATTTATTCCTCTCCATTTTTAACTCTTCCATGGTTCTACCATCAACTGCTAAGCAACTCCTATACACATTTTTCTTTTTCTTATTTCTACACTCAAAGATGTAACTACTCCAATGTAGTCATTCACGTTTCTGTGCTTGAAAGCAATTTATATTTTTACAACTCCCACAAATTAGTCGTGCGCTTCCCCTTTTCCTCTCTCTTCACCAACCCTAAACGCACTCCCCTACATCCCACATCCCACACAAACTCCTATATGATGCACTCACCATGGTCCCTCTTCTCGACGCTGTTGTGCCATCTTGTTGCAATGTCGCTGCGACGTTGCACTGCTCGAACCACTTCGTACTTCCTCTGGTTTCTTCTACATGCCCTTCTTCTCTGGCTATGAATCATTGAAATTGAAGCCCTTGAATTCTCTATGTTTTTATGAACGTGTGTGTCTGATTCCTTTATGTGAGTCTTCTTTTTGCAGTAACACTATGTTTGGAGGTGGAATTTTGTGACTATTTTCAAGTGGGGTACTGAAATTTGTTAAAGATTGAGTTTTGGATTTTAATTTTTTGTTTTTTTCCCTATGTTTGAGTATTGGAATGCTAACATTTTGTTTTGTAATTTTTTCTTTGGTGGATAAATTCAATTCTATTGTTCATCCTCTTATTATAGTTTGGTTGTTGTACAATAACTATTTGATACTTGGTGTAAAGTCACCCTATGATTTGTGTGTGAAGCGGAAGCGTATATTGATTTTCTCCCATCTTGAACTCTGATATAAATGTTTAATTAGTGCCCATTATGAAACTGGTAAAATTTGTTGGTAACGAACTTTTCCGATGGATTTCCAACGATTAGTCTGAGCTCGTGTTCTAGTGTTCATCTCTTCCTCTGCAGGACTGTAATCATATTTTATAAAAAAAGATAATTTTTACTTAATAATGGTTTATTTTATTATTTATAATTAAAAATATGAAGAAACAACTTAATTCAATCAAACAATTAACAAATATCAAGCGATCATTTTAACAGTAAATGTCAACCAATATAACATAAAATAGATATTAGAAAAATATTGTTGTGCATAAATTTCCATGAAAAAATCAACAAAACCTTTTTTATGTTTTAAATAATTAAAGAGTACAGAGTACATAGTTGAGGAGATATCACCATGTTCAATTTATCCCTATCCTCAATATTTATTATGTGTAAGTTAGTTCTAAATCCATTTGTCTATGATTTATAATTAACAATAGTTAAAGAGGATATAATTTTTTTGTAATCGCTTTGATCTTTGGAAATTTTTATTAGCCTCATTTTGCCATTTGTTAATTACATACTCTTCCTCTTAAATTAATAATATTTTTGGATTTAAAAATCTAGCAATTATTTAATTAAGCTCCTAAATTTTTTTGCTATCTTATTTTTTTTTTTAAAAAACTTTTATACTGACTAGATTATATACTATCTCTTAATCTGACGTGTCATCATTATGAGAGAAATTATAATTTTCTTTTAATTTATAATATGAATGTATATTAATTTTAATTTATTTTTATTAAAATTAATCTGAAGTGTCATCCTTATAAGATAAATTACAGTTTTTTTAGCATAAATTATAATTTTTTGAATTTATAATATGATGAGTATATTAATTTTAATTCATTTTATTAAAAATACATGCTACAACCACTCACATGTATAAAAATTATAATAATATTTTAACACAATAAAAATGACAGATATCTAAAAATTTGTCCAATGCATTTTTTATTATATAAAATTAATTTATGTACTATATCAATGTTTATTTTCTGGATATACATATTATATACAAGTTTATTCAACATATGTTATATATAATTATATATATACATTAATATATATCAAATTTAACATATAAAAAATATAATAGCACAATATAAATATTATACAGTCCAAAATAGTAAAATGTCAATGTACTCGTGACCACTCTCCATGTCAGCATTGTCTCATTAACAAACGCTTATTCAACCTCCATATGCCAGTTTAGACACAATGTTCGGGTTCCTTGTCAACACCACTACAGGAGCACGGACGTCGACCCCTCTATAGGAGCGCGGACATCAGCATTATTCTCTCCTTATTTATATGTCAGGATATTCAAATATGTATAATCACCTTATCTTATCATATAATATCTCAACAAATTATGTACTAATTGTTACTTATCTACAAGTAACAATATATCAATAAGGTACCTTCTCAACAGATTATCTATAAGTAATGGCCCAAAGCTCACTCCACGCTATAAATTCAACCCTCCAAGTTCTCTCTACACACATCATCCACACTCAACACACATACACCATACTCATTCGGTATTCACACAGAATACCTCTCTCTCTCATACACTTGAATGCATTACTCAAGTCTCTCATTCTCTATACTTTAGACTGAGTCTTCATACTTGGTCATCCTTACAAATTTAATGTATTGCGTCGAAGTGTTTTTCTTTTGTTTTGTAGGTCTCTCCTCTAAGCAAAGCCTACCCTTACTCCGGGCGCCACAGAATTTGGAGTCCACCAAGGCCACATCAAACTCACACGTGAAATTTCTAGATTTTGATAAGTACAAATATAAATGCGGACACACCTATCACACGTGTTTCCTAGTATATATAGTATATATAACAGTGGTGATTGGAGAATTTGATCACTGTGGCAATTACGTTACACGTCACCATGGTAAAAAAGTTTTAATCCATTTCCCTGGCCTTCAGTTGAAATTAAAGGGAGCCTTCATTTGGAATTAATCGCAGAAAATTAATCAACCGTAGGAATTACACATCATTATGGTAGTAATATTTAATTACATGCAGTCTGAACGTTTTGCTGTAATTGGGTTTTGTTAATTGTTATCTTAAGATAAATGTTAAATAACTAAAGCGTTTTGTTAACTGGTAAGGATAATGATTACGAAATTAATAAATAGAAAAATATTTAAAATCACGTTTTATAATAATACCTTGTAATAAAAAAGTTATTTTAGATTTTTTAAACCCTACCCTTAAATATTCATTATTATTTGCAATAATAAAAACTAAAAAATTATTATTGTAAAGTGTAACGTTTAATATTATCATTGCTTTTTTATACTAATTTTCAATAAAAACATTTTATTTATTAATTTTTTTTTATCATTAACCGTAAGGTAATAGTTAACGAAACCGTATACAATTAAATTGTTGCATGCTTCATATATAGAGGTTTTCTTTTTATCACTTTTTTTTTAGTTTAAAAATTAAATCAAGAAAAAAATAACCATATAAAATTGGCTAATTATTACTCCGTGGTAGTGAACATACTTATAGCAGTAGCATTCTCATTTCTCAATCACATTGGATGTGAAGTTAACTATGAATTGATAGTAACTGATATGTAGGAACACCTTTTGAATTCAATATTACTGTACATGTGAGGATAGGTTTAGGTTGAAGAACCTTTCTTTAAAAAGAAAACTTGTTGATAATATTTTTAGGATATTGATTAAAGAATTAAAAGAACAAAAAATATTTATTGTGAATATCATCATAAGTGTAAAAATAGTCTTAAGTATCACAATTTTCATATGTCAATAAAAAACTTTTTTTTTAATTCTTTGATCAATGACACAAGTACATTAAATAATTTGAAGAAAAAAAAATTATAGAACCTCATCTCTCGTTAGATTTAGAGTTGCAATCATATATTGTACTACTAGTACTTTATTAGCCACTAATTATTAATTCTCATCATCTATCTCTTAAAGAGGTAAAACGTGGGCGGAAAACAGTTATTGTTACTGAGAGTTACGAATGAAATAAATAACATTTAATGCATTTTAAAAATCAAGAGGAGTACTAATTTTAATTTTCTTTTGTTGAATAGTACTAATTTTAGTTTATTGTAAACGTTGTTCATTTTAGTACAATATTATATATTTATTTATTTTAAACATAGATACTATTTTTTGATGATTTAAACATAGACACTATTCTTCATTTCTTATTGGTTCATAAAAATGAAAATTGAAATATACATTATGTAAAATATTAATATCCAGGCATATCTGGGTAATTGAATTCATCTTGTAACTCATGATAGTAGCGCACACGTTAAACATTAAATCACGCGGCGCGCACATTCTCCAAAAGTTAATTACCTCACTAGTTTCATTGATTCATCCTCATCATCATGAAATTACTATTTCGAATATATAGTGCCAATTTCTCTGCTCATTTCGCATGTACACTACTATGCTGTCAACATACACATGGAGAATCAGCAAGTCACGTTTTGGAAGTCCAATTATGAAATTGATGACTATCCATTTGCACCTACGTGCCAATTTTCTTCATATGATTATTGCAGCTGGTAAAACAATCTTCTGTGTCCCCATAATTTCTCTACTTCTACACATTCCAGTTTATGAGAAAGTTTACATGTTAATACCTTTAATTTCTGCAGGGGTAATGCCAATGATGGGTATCATTGGCCATATGAATTTCCTTTGCAAGATAGCTATCTTGATGCTATCCCTTATATGGAGTGTTATTATCCTCATGACATTTTGTATGAAAGTACTCTTCCCATTGAACCAACCTCACTAAGCATAAGAGGTTATATTATCAGTATATATAAGAGTCATTTCAAGTCTTCATAATACTATATCCATTGTTCTTGTCCTTGTTTTGATAGTGTACCTTATAAATTTCTATTGCAGACTATGAGTTTTCTGATGTTAAAAATGTGCTTTCTGCGTTGAACGAAACCGATGGTTCGGATCATAAACCTGTTTTTTCATCATGCAATGATGGAGAAAGTGTAGATGAAATGCAGGAAGATTTGAAGGGTAAGAAATGCAGAGACGAGAGAATTAGTAGCAGTGCGAAAATGTTGTCAAGGAAAACCGTTTCTCAATACTTTTACATGCCAATATCACAAGCCGCAAGAGAGCTCAATGTGGGCCTCACACACTTGAAGAAAAGGTGTAGGGAGTTAGGAATTCAGAGGTGGCCACATAGGAAGCTACTGAGTCTTCAAACCCTTATAAAGAATATCCAAGTAAGTTCTGATTATTGAGTTGTTGTGTGAATTGCTTAATTATATATATACATTGTGTCCAAGGTTTTAAATTGTGGTCTTTGTGGCCAATTTGTCATATTCTTTGGTATCATGGAAAAAATTTGGTTACGATTGTGATTGATGTGACTTTAATTATTGTCACATAGACTCCAAAAATCTTAACATTGTGACCGAAATTATGACTGTCAACCATGTTTTAAGGCCATGATTGTTTCATATTAAGAAGATAATTTCAACTTGTTGATTATAAAGTTGATGATTGTTTTTTTGTTGTATTATTATTGTTATTGATTGGGTGTAGGAGCAAGGAGAGACCGGGGGCCATGAAAATGATGAAAAAATAAGGGCTGCCATTGAGATCTTGGAGAGAGAAAAGAGGAAGGTGGAGGAAATGCCGGATTTGGAACTTGAGGATAATACAAGAAGGCTTAGGCAAGCTTGTTTTAAGGCTAACTACAAGAAGAGGAAACTCATGGGCATGAGGTTCATTGAACCCGATTCTTCTCTTAGTGGTTTATCTAACAAGTATTAACACAAGCTAGGGGTGAATAAAACTATCATGAAATTGAAGCGTATAAACTAGACACCAACTATCTTTATCCTCATTCTACTTTTAATATGCAATGTTATATAATATTATCATAAAGGGGTTCAATCAAATATACGTATGCTGTGACTATTCATAGTGTTCATTTCCTCCCTTTTCTTTTTTTGGCTCATTTAAGCCAATGGATAGATTACTGTATGTCATCTTTCTGAGCATTTTGCTATACTACGATTTAGAAATTACGATGGGGAATTGACAGGGATTTTCAGTTAACGTTAATCATTATTGACATTCTTTCTCCTTTCAAAAGATCCAGTGTAAGGCAATTCATAAAGAAAAAAAAAATAAAGATGATTTTTTGCAGTTTCACACTAAATCTATAATTTGATAATTGGTTGTTTTCACTGATATTGACTGAGAGTCAGAATTGATTCTAGGAGAGTAGGAGGTATCCAAATGCATTAAACTTGAAAGTTTTTACAACTGAGATGTGATGCGATTGTGGTCATGTCAATAACATTTGTGTAAGGACGAGTTCTAGCATGCGTGCGTGCGTGAGTGGAGTAGGTGCTGCAGCATGCTAAAGTTTTTTGAACCTTTCGATGAAGGAATTCGTTGGAGATCCCTTGGGACGGACCACACTGGATTGAAGTTTAGCTTTTTCAAAAAATGAATTTCAAAATGGAGGTGGGTGGCACGAGGAGTACAAAAAACCCTTTCCTTGACCTCTCTTCACTTCATCAGTTCATCAATGTATTTTTCGGAACTTTGGTTAAAATGCCACTTTTTGGCAAATTATTTGTCTATATGCCATGGCCACCAAAAGATTTGTCAAAATGCCACAGCTTATATTTCGCAGCAAGTACAGGCGAATTTGGTGGCTTATGTGGCATCTGTTTTGAGCCACGTGGCAATGGGTCATTGGTGGCCTATTTTGGTAGAGGGTTCAGCGAAATAGGTGCTGACCGGGCCACTTTCGATTAGACAGGGAAGACACGTGGCAAAATGTGGTTGGATACATAATTTGGCAGGATTGATAGCGAATTAGGTAAATTTGGTATGTAAAATATTTAAATCAAGTTTTTATTTAATAAAAATAATAAATAAAGAATTGTTTAGTTAAGGATTTGATATAATAAGAATTAGAATGAAATATTTAATTATTAATATTAATAATATTTGTTGATATAGTAAAATTAATATGTATTGATGTAATAAAACTAACAAGTT
>PYAF01003073.1:822742-834807 GCA_007407185.1 Glycine tomentella
TGGTAGCCTAGATTAAATTTGTTTTCTTGGAAGTAAAATTTCTAAAATTAATTAAAACTAGCTTAAGTTTTTAGTAACAATTTTTGGAATGTTTCTTAACTTTCTTTAATAACTTTTTCTAAATTTCTATTGGTTCATCTTGTTCTTAATTTAGTAAAATTAACTAGATACTTATTTAAGGATCCATTTCTTTCATGATGAAGAGAAAAATTCCTAGATTGCACCTTTCCTTTTTCTATGTTTTATTAAACTCAGATTAGTCTGTATTCTAATTTTTTTGAGTTATTTTTTTAAAATTTCGAAAACTTCCATTTCATAATTTTCTTTACTAAAAAATGTCACTAATTTCCTATTTAGGAGCATACTAGACTTTTGTCAGGCTTCCATAACCTTACTGAGATTTTCTGGCTTCATCAGAGCTAAAAGGATATTTTGGTCATTTGGGTAAATGTTCAGGGGCATTTTAGTCTTTTATCCTAGGGACCTAACTGTCATTTGTGAAATTGTTCAAGGACATTTTGGTCATTTTCAAAAGTGTCCAGGGGTATTTATGTCATTTATTTTAGGAATGCAGATTTATCAGAAAATGCACAGATATATTGAAATCTGAGGGTGTTACAGTAAACATCTGAGATGTATTTTCTCTCTCCATTCTTTGTGAATATCATAACTTTACCTTTTCCTTTATCTGGAGTCTTTGATTGATCTCCGAATGTAACTTCTCCTTGAACATTCTCATTCAATTCCGTAAATAACTCTTTTTTACCACACATATGATTGCTTGCTCCGGTGTCAAGGTACCATGCATTTTTGCTACTATCTTCTTCACCTTTGTAAGTGAACAAGATGGTTGGTTCATCAATTTTCTCTTCATTTGCTATATAATGACTTTTCTCCGCAACTTTAGTAGCATTTTTACACTCGTATCTGAGATGACCATATCTGTTGCAATTATAACACTGTAAATTAGATTTATCACCTCTTTGTTCAAATCTTCCTCCTCCTTAGGTTATGAAACCATGACCTTGACCACGATTATATGCTCCTTGACTATGTCCATATGTTGATGCAGTAGTTTGAAATCTTCCATTTGTTTGGTCATAACTACTGCTTCCACCACGACCACCTCAAGTGTTGAATCCACCTCAGGTGTTAAAGCCTCCTCTATGTCCACCACAATTTCCTCTGTCAGGTCCAAAGCTGCTTCTGGCTTGATTTCCATCAAGAGACAACTTGGTTTGCATAACTTGCTCCAAACTACTAGAACTTTCATTCAACATCATTCTTTACTCGTGAGCTTGAAGAAAACCCACAAGCTCATCAATAGGCATCAACGTCAAATCTTTAGCTTCTTCAATGGTAGTGACTATATAGTCAAACTTTCTTGTTAGTGATTGAAGAACCTTCTCCATGATTTTGACTTCATCTAAGGTTTCTCTATTTCTTTTCATCTCATTGGTCACCTTTTTCACTCGACAGACATAGTCTATGACTTGCTCTCCACTTTGCATCTTCAAGTTTTCAAACTCAACTCTAAGTGATTGGAGCCGCACCTTTTTGGCTTTGTCAACTCCTTGGCAGGATTTCTGCAAGATCTCCTATGCTTCTTTGGATGACTTTGTGTCTCAGATTTTTTCAAAGGTTGATTCATCAAATCCTTTAAATATAAAAAATAGAGCCTTCTTATCCTTCTTTCGTGACTCCTTAAGCGTCATTCTCTAAGCATATGATAAACCAACTTCGGTAAGGGCATCAGTGGGCTCTATGTATCCATCTTCAATAAGGTCCTATGCATCTTGGGAACCTAATAGAGCCTTCATTTGAATGCTTTAATTTCCATAATTTGTTTTTGACAACTTCAGAATTTGTGGTTGCATCACCTCTGCCATCTTTGATCGAATGTGGCTCTGATACCACTTGTTGGAAAATAAAAAAAAACAAGAAGAATAACAAAAACTGCACTATATATATATATCAAACTTTTACAAATAACACTCTTTCTTTCACTCAACAATTATATTACACTTTTTTTTTCCTCTCATAACTCTATTTTTTCATATACTTATGTCAAACACATTCAATTATTTATATAGTTTAGCCACCGAAAAATTTTCTTTCCACCGCTTGTAACCGACTCAATACAAGGATAGTCATTCTACTCATCTTCTATGAAAATGACACCTATTATTAATGCAAGGACAGCTAAGCCACACGATTATGTAAAAGAATGAAACATGACATTTTTAGTTTCTCAAGTTTTCTAAATTCTTCTAACAGAGGCGGAATAGTTTGTTTTTCTAACAAAGACTACCCCATCAACGTCCAAGAACCCCAAAGATTTCAATATATGTTAGTTAAAAATATACCATGGTTTCACTAGATGATAGAATCAAGATAATATATATTTTTTTGGAAAACAATAGCATGTTATTTCCTCCTTCACAGTACAACATGAACCAATTTCCAGGTCTTTCTCACTAGATGTCGGCATATACACTTTCTTACTAACAATTTTTTTAAGTTAGTAAGATAATGTCATTGCATTTCCATTTCATTCAAATAAGCAATTAGGCCAAATTTTTGGGTGAATGTTTGAGAAACATTAAGACGACCATGTTTTCTATTTGAATCAATGATCAATCTTTAAAACTTAAATAACAAAATTGACTAATTAAAAAACTTTTTTGGGTCAAACTGTCTCTTATAGCATTAGAGTGCCCTAATTCAACACTTCAAGGTTTATAATAACCCTTGGCAAAAAAAAATGTTAGCAACGTAATTAGCGATGGAATAGCGACGAAATTAGCGACGGAAATGGTCCTGGCGCGGATAGCGCCAGAAGTGGCGCGATTAGCACCAAAAGTGCTCCAGAAAACATGTTTTCTCTGGATTCTGGCACGGATAGCCTCCAGAAAGCATGTTTTCTCTGGAATCTGGCGCGGTTAGTTCCAGAGTGGCGCGATCAGCGCTAGGGCACAATCTGGGCCACTATATAAGGCCATTTCACGCGTTTTTGGGGGCTAAAACCCATCTTCTCCATTTTCCTCCATTAAAGAGCTTGGGAAGCTCCATATCACTCAACCTTTGACCAAAATACTTCACACCCAACATGAAACTTGAACGGAATCATCATATGAGCTAGAATCCTTCATCACTTTTCTCTAAAAACTATCAAATGGAGAGATCATTTTCTCTAGGGAACTTCACAAAACTTGAGTTTGGCGGGGAAATGAGGCGATTCCCAAACACCCAAGCTTGGAGAAGTTGTCCTCTAGCCTTCCTTGTCGATTTAGAGGTAAGAAACACAAATTCTATTGATTATTTGAAAATTTGTTCTTGAGGTGAATAGTGATCCATTTGAGTTAGAGCTGAAATTAGGCTCAGGTACTTTGGAAAAGTATGCTTAGGAGGTTGTTGTAATGAAGGATTAGCCTTGAAATATAATTTTTATGAACTTTGGAATTTGGCTCTGAGAAATGTATGTGTAGGAAGAATGTTGGTTAAATTGGTGATTGTATGACATGCATGAGCCTTGATGCTTATACAATATGTGCTCAGGAGACTATATAAATGGGGAAATTGTGTTGAAATAACCATTTTAGCCATATTGTTAATCTTTGAATTTTGGCCTGAATAAAGTATTGAAGAACTCTTTGAATTGTCTTATACAGAGTCTTGGGGAAACTCTAGTGCCTTGGTTAGGTCGAGATAGATCTTGTTGAGGGTCTGTAAGTCACCAGTTAGGTGACTAGTCCTTATAACTAGGAGATAGTGTAATAAGGAGTTTTAACGATATAGCATAGCGTTTCTTTCCTTTTTAATGGTTAAGAACCGTTATTATGTACTTAATGCCTTGTAAGGTTAGGTTGGTTATTGATTTTGTTTGTGTGCCTTTGTATAGGGCGTGACATCGAGGGTGTCAGTGGCGTAGACCACAGTTCTGGGATTGGACAGCAGAGCACTGCGTTGCCAGGTAAGCTCTTTGCTCTTGGGGAGTGTTTCCCACTGCATGTGTTTCACCATACTCCGAGGGAGTAATGGTTGCATACATGATGCATGTGCATTGAATTGGTTGTTACAGCTTTCCTCATGATAATATGTATGCATGATTCTATGCTTTGTGTGTATGGTTGTCTTTCGAATAGATCTTTTGGCCAGTTAGATAGATATGGACCTCCCTAGGAGTAGAGCGTAACTCCTAGTTTGGTTTGCTCACGTAAAGGGTGAGGATGATCCTTAAGACCAAGAGCTAGGTGGTCCCGTCGCTGTTGAAGCCTATTCTCGGAGGTGCCATCTACGTGCATCCATGTGTAAAGGGGTAGCTCCCGATGGGATGGCACGGGTGTGAGTTTCGGCCTCACAATGGGGACTGAGTGTCCCAGATGCTGATGATGATGTATCTTTGGCAGACGTAATACTACGGATATACATTAGAGCTAGAGGATGACTATGTATTGTTGTGAGGTCCAAGAGGCCTGGTGATTGTGATGCCTTTGATGTTGTGTATCATGGAAGTGAGCCAGGGAGAAGGACAAGCCTCCAAGAGCCCTGAGCTTATTGAGATTGTATCTCACCCCTGTTGGGGATGTTGTTTTGTAGGTGATACTTCTGGCAGAGATGATAGTTCTCAGGGCGGGAGGCCCCAGTAGGAACAGCCACTGCATAGCTGCTTGGCCAGTATTTTGAGAGCATTGTGGCTCATTACTTTTTGTATATGATATTGTTTTGTACCCCTGCGAGGGAAGATATGCGTGTGCATATATTTTGAGTCTTGTATGGATGATGATGTTCTTATATATATCTGTATAGATATTATTGATGTATCTGCCGTTCTTTATGTTTTTTTGGATCGAAGAGGCTGGCTATAGTGTATTGGAATTTGTATATTTAATTGAGGTTACGTACCATACTTAATGAATCAAGAAATATGGTTTTGAAATCGCTTTCGTGGATTAAGTAATTGTTAATACACCGGATGCATACGGGGTGTTACAATGTTCAACAATGAACTCAAGAGGTTCTCTTTCATTTTTGTTCTTGGTCGTGAAGTTGTAGAGGCTAAATTTTTTTGGAAAAGTTATTGAGTGAGAAAATTGATGACGATGTTTAGAAACAAAGTATTGGTTGAAAGTGAAGAAGGAGAATGATGCGGAAGGAGGTCATGGAATGTGTGGAGACCAGAGACAGAGAAAGGGAATAAAGGAAATAAAGGTAAACATAATTTTAAGGTAAAGGAGAGTAGGATCAATTTAGGCATGAGTGTTTATATTTTGACAATCAAAAGTTTTAAACATCTAATCAACAATTTTTTTTCTCTCTCTCTGTCTCTTTCTCTATACCTCTCTTTATATAATATTATTTCATTAATCAAATTACTTATTACTCTCTCATCTTTTTTTTTCTCTCTCTCAAGGTGTATATAGCTCAAGAGTTATCTAAGAAACATTTTTCTTGTGATTTCTTTCTATTGCTCTTTTAATAATTGATAGTGTTTAAAAAAAAATTGTGTTGCTACCTAGTATTGCCACCCTATTTTTGTATTATATAATGCGAGTGCATAAATGTGATATTGAAGATGTCTATTTCAACTTCATGTTTTCCCCCTATGAATGCCTTGATCATTGGGGTACGAATTCAATGTTATATTTTGGAACATGGTTTCTGAAGTCCTTATTTTAAAAAGTATGTTCCACACCCCTTTATTATATATATAGTGTCTATCTCACACTCTTCCATGGTTTTGAAACCTGAATTGGACCAGCTGGTTTGATTAGGAACCGATCACATGTTCGGTCCAATACTTCTTAAAAATTGGTGCGTTCTTAAACAGACTCAAAACTTAACTGGTTTCGCTTAAACCTTTTTTTTATTAAAAAAAACCTTTCAATGTCGTTTTGTTTTTTTTTTTAAAAAAAGAAATATTATAACTTATGGCACTTTTAAGTGAAATTTACTTTTTATTATTATTAATTTATGCACATTATGTTATTTTTTGTTCAATATTACTAGGATATTATATTAAAATATTTTAAAAAATTATTTTATTAAAATCGGTTAGACCCCTTTGAACCATTGACCCTTGAACCAGTGCCTTCACTAATTCGATGATCGGTCTGGTTCTGAAAACATTGCACTCTTCTGTTGACCGTGTCAAGGGGTGAAGTTTTAAAAGAAATTAGAAAATGAAGAATAAAATTTCTACTTTTAATGAATATTTTTTAAAATTACTTTTAAAATAACAAATAAAATAATAATCCAACATAGTATTTTTTTACAAGTCACTTAATTTAAAAATATTCTTATTAAAAAACTTTATTAAAAAGTACTTCTGTAATGTACAAGAAAACAAAGATTTGATTGAATTGAAAAGCACAAGGAGAGGGATATTTGTTTTGGTTGGTTAAGTAAGCATTCTTCATCTAGTCAATGAAAAAGTAAAAGATAGCAAAAGACTAATATGAGATTTTCAACATTAAAAATACTCACAGATGGACCAATCCAATGAGTTCAATTGATAAGGATCCAAGTAGTTCAGTCACCCTCGGGGGAAAATCATTCCATTCACTTGTTTAACTACTAAGAAGAATAGCTTTTTTCGACCGGGAACTGTTTACCTTTGGTGCTTTTTATTTATATAAGTCGTAGTTGATCCCGTAGAGGCAAAGGCGAATCAAGTTAGCATCCTAGAATTTATGCCATGTCTTGTCAACTAGGCTAGTTAGCTAATTCCTTCCAAGACAATCGATTTTGTGATGATGTGTGTAATCGATCTCTTATTAGCTTTTTCAAAAGTCATTTCTAGAGGAAATCTTTATCTTCTTATCCCAAATTGGCATATCTGTCTTTTGTGCTTCTTCTTTCGCTCCAGCTCCAGTTCCCGACTTGCTTCCGCTAGTTGGACAATCAGCTGCGGTATCTTCTCTTTAAGATTCGGCTAAGGCTATCCATTAAATAGGTAAGCTTCTTTTTCCGATACTCTTCTTTGTTCTTATACAGTCCTATCGTATCGACTAAGGTTTCCCATCCTAGCCTATCCCGATGTCTGCTACCGAAAGAGAGAATCGGTCTAAGTGCAGCTCAAAACCAGCCCAACCTCTTCATGGTCACATCCCCTTATCCGACGCTTTTCGTGTTGTTGCCCCCTCCTTACGGTTAAAGTAACGAATTCGGACATGGCCAACTCCCATAGTGTGACGGGCGGTGTGTACAAGGCCCGGGAACGAATTCATTGATCCTTCACTTCCCTTTTGAGCTTTCGATTCTATTCTAGATCGTTTGATATCATATCTTACCAGCCCCACCCGGGTGGCTTCCACGTCACCCCCAGTTGCTCCATTTTGGATCCCTGAGTGATAGAATAGCTATAAGCTAGCCCACCCAACCTACGTCGAACAAGAGTTGGCTTCCTTTCTAATTCTAAAAGGCCTACTATGCTGCCTTTCTTGGCTTGCTGCCTTAGCTAGCTCCCTTTCGTACTGGTTCCCCAAGGTCTGATTCTGCCCTTAACCCAACGCCCGTGGAGAGAATGAGATTAACAAAAGATTTTCTCGGTGCGAAGAATAGCTTTTTTTTCTTCGAAATTGCATAAAGTAAAGAAAGATGATTCACTTTTTTTATGTTTCTTTAGAACATCTTTAGTGAAAGATGTTAGTTGAGATCTTAAGTTCAAGATTTAGTCTTGTTCATATCTTTTACTAAAGAGGGATTTTGGATCTCCAGAATAAAGGATAGAGTTTTCTACAAGACCTCTTACGATCCTCACCATTCTAAAAAAATAAAAGTTTTCTACTGTCTCTCTCCCTAACAGATTGTGGAGGAAAACAACAAAAATGAAAAAGAAGATGGGAAGAAGATGAAGAGGAGAATGAATTGAAAAATCCAGAGGAGAGTGTGATGCACCGTAGAGGGTTCCTATCATACACGATGACAAAGTCAGTTCCTACCATGCATGGTGCATAAATCTGTCCAAAATTAAAGTTGGATTGATTTCACATGGATGCTTTCTTATTTTAAAAAATTATATATATATATATAAGGGTTTGTGGTTTATGGTTTATTATTTAGATTTAATTTTAGTACATAATTTTTTTAGGGATAAGTAAATTGATGTATCATTTAATATAAATAAATAAAATTAGTAATTAAATTTTAATATCTTGATTTTTTTTTAGATCTCGTGCACGATAGAGGTTGTGCAAAAAAGTGAAAAAAAAAAGTGAGGAGAGGGTGAGGGTGAGGATGAGTGTAGGCTTGTGAGTTGAGAGAAAAAAATATGGAATACTATCTTGATTGGACAAATTTTGTGAAAATCATCCCCATGTCACAAGGAGAAAAAAAGAAAGTTATTTGCAAAATGTCAAGAATCGGCAAAAAATGGTGTGGGAAGAGCGTTTAGTGTGCTAAAATATCGATTTGCAATTATATGTGGTCCATCACGTAACTGACACATCAATATGATAAATAATATTATATTGATATGTATTATATTGTATAACATGATTGTTGAAGACGAACGAGATACATAAAATGGTAATGTTGATGTTGATTATGATAATGTAGACGAAGAAATTTGAAACATTGGCGTATCTCGACTTTACTACATACCTACAAATAAGATGTTATATGCATATAAGAGAAGTTCATCAATAACTTTAAGCAGACTTGATGAAACATATTTAGACACGTTCAATCACAACGATGATGAAATATAATTTTTCTTACTTAATGTCAATGTTTTGTATTTTATTATTTATACATGTTATGTATTTTTTGTCGGTTTAACTTTAAATCATGAATAAAAATTTTAAATATCAAAATATTAATTTTTAATATTACTTATTTAATAATTAAAATATTTATAATTAATTACTTAAATTTAATTTAAAATAATTAATAAAATATTTCAATGAATCCATTATAGGACCCACAAAAATGGCTCAAGATCTCAAATATACCATTAGAGCAAAAAAAAAAAAAGTAAGATTTTAATATACATGTAACATTGTAAAACCTATTAAAAATTCATTTAAAATCTTAAAATGACATCTATCAATAAAAAAAACTTAATCCTTTAAATCAAATCATCTTGTACTCTAAACTAATATTCCCCATGTAGTTCGTCAGTCAAGCCAACTATTTTCTTCTGAAAGTAACATGGCACTCTCTTAGACTCTCTTGGTTATTACCAAAATATAATTGATCGAACAAGCATGAGGTTTAACTTGATCATTTTTCTTTATATAATCGCACAATTAATGAACTAAACAAAACAAAAAGATCTAACATAACGATTTATTAAAATTAGAAACATAGAGAAGTAAAGAATAAAATGAAATCAAAAAAATATAATTATATATAAATTGTCCAACTAACACGTGATAACGATTGGACAACTTTCATAGTTATGGACAACCTATTAATTTTTTTTTAAAGGTAAAAGAATATTATTAATACTGTTTTGACCCACAGGATGTGTTCCAAAACCCACTAAGTTAAAAAAATGAGAAAAATCGAGTTCCTCCCCCCAACCAAGGTCCAAAACAGCATAGCACCAAAACTAGATATGTGACAACATAACCTTATAAGCTGACCTTACAGAGTATATGCCACTTGGATCCTCCAACCATCTCAAACAATCCTCCACACCAAGAAAATAAAATAATTGGGAACATATGGTATATATATATATATATATATATATATATATATATATATATATATATATATATATAAGAGAGTGCTTGAGTTTGATTCTTGAAAAGAGGTGATAGATTTTAAGTATGACAAAATCTTAGAATCCAAAATTAATTTCATAATTGGCTCATAAGACCACTCACAATACTGATCCTATATGAGCTAATTCACTATGCATAAACCTTATTCGTTTGGACAAAAAAAATGGATCATACTAGATTGATTTGCGATATAAATTTGATTTCAGAAAAGCAAATTTGGAAGACAAAAAGTTTCAAAAAATATCAAAGGGAAAAGAAGAACAATTGGGTACGTAAAGCTTTTCAACTATTAACATATAACAATAGTTTGCATTTCTAAAATGCGTGTCTGGTCTAACTATTAGTCACTACCTATATCATAATTAACTAATTGTTATTGGTATGACCCATGACTAGTCATGTTATCATCCAACCATAATAAAGTTAATTGATAAATATGAATAGTCTGCATGAAAGTGGAAATTTTTCCCATCCATATTAATTTTATACTACATCTTGTTAATATATATAAGAAATAAATGAGATTTGTTTTTTAAAAATGCTAGCAACACATTTTTCGAATTATTCTTTTGAACACATTTTTTTTACTAATTGAAATTTGTTAGAAATTACAAAAAATAGTGTGTCTTACATTATATTTAATGTTTCTCTCATAATTTTACAATTTTCAATAAGTTTCAATCAATAATAAAGTGTGTGTTAGGAAGATTGTATTAGAGAATATATTACTAACACTTCTCATATTTTTGTGTTCTTAAATATAAGAAACATCTAACCACTTTTAAATGCATTAATTATTAATTTTCTTCTATATCCTTATTAACTATAAAGACTATTAATGAGATAAGCCTTACTCATTGATGCAAAAAGTTATCACTTGAAAAATGAATAATATCATTAAATACAACCATCACTTAAATCATTTAATTAATTCAACGAAAATTTTCTTGTGCCCCTGCATTTTTAAGGGTTTTGGTACCGCATTCACATGGATCAATACATTGAAGACACTTGATTTAATGAAATCATGTCAGGTTTTGTGAAAATAATCTGAAATTATTATTTAATTCTTTCTATTTTAAATTAATTATAGCTAAATTGTTGATATTAACATTAATGGGTAATTTTAAATGAGCAATCATATGAAATAGGATTTTTGTCAACAGTATCATCAGAAAATCCAAAAAAAAAGTTTAAGTCTTAGGTTGCACCGTCCAAAACCTCCCTAATGACAATAATTACAGATGAAAAAGATATAATTTATTAGAATTTACCTAATTCCTTTTAATAAATAAAAGATATAATTTGTTTTCTTAAATAATGATCTGATCATATGAAGATGTATTAAATATTTATATAATAAAAAAAATCAATATCTCTTGTTATTTTTTGTTTATGTGAAATAAAATACATAACTAATTGACTAAACGAGAAATTCTATAAATATACTTTATATGCATTTATTATTATTATTATTATTATTATTATTATTATTATTATTATTATTATTATTATTATTATTATTATTATCAACATCAACATGATCTTTATAAGTTTTTGTGAAACTTGCAAACCCTTTTTTCATATGTGATCCCCCCTCCTTTTCGATTGGGTCAAATGGGGGTGACTTTTTTCATACCAAAAAGCTTTATTTATAGAGCAAGCATCCCACTCTTAAAAAATTAAAAATCCTAAAATATTCTAAATGATTATTGAATACAAATTCCATCAAAATTCTGATTTCTTTGGTAGTATTGCTGAGGTCTCTGGTCATACCACACATCATTTACTTGATCTGGGTCTGCTCCTATCAGTGTGGGACATTCATTTGTCGGATGATTGTCTTGACAGTATTCACAACTGAATACCGGAGCTCTGCTTAGTGTGGGTTGTATTGCAGAAATTTGAAGCTTGTCGATTCTTTCATTAAGCTTGGCTAATTGTTGTGACAAGAGCTTCTGTTCTGCTAGCATAGCATCGCTATTCCCCAGTTGAATTGTCTCTCTTTTGGGCTGAATTACAATGCTTTCATTCTCGTTTGTTGCTAGGGAGTCAATCAACTCATATGTCTGAGTTGCTGTTTTAGATCTGATTGTGCCTCCTGCTGCAACATTGACTATCATCCTTGATTTAGGAGTCATCCCATTGAAAAAAATTCGCACCTTCTTCCCAACGGGCATATCATATTGAGGACATTTTCTGATCAGCTCCTGAAATCTGTTCCAAGCTGCACACAATGTTTCTCTAGGATGTTGAGTAAAATTAGTGATTTCATTCACTAATCTGTTGTATTTTTCCATAGAGAAGTGTTGGGCAAAGAACCTCGCAGCT
>PYAF01003073.1:834907-867630 GCA_007407185.1 Glycine tomentella
TGGCTTTCACCACAATCAAGAGAATTAGCTAGACATGATATGTCTAGCTCAATACAAGAAGAATGAAGAATAAGAAGAATACAGGGAAGAAGAGTAATCAAACCCCTCAATCTTGGCTTCTTCCTTATGAACCTTGAATTCCTTCGCGTAATGCGTTTTTCTCCTCTTGTGATTGTTCTCTGCCTTTTTCTCTCTGCTGTTCATGTGAAAGTTGTGTCTTTTGTGACTCACAAATGTTATATTTATAGCTAGGGTAGCTAAACCTAAAAGCCCAACTGATCTTATCATGAAAATCGCATTCTCTCTTTAATCTTCAATTTGAATTCCTAGAAGCCCAACTAATCTTATCATGAAAATCGCATTCTATCTTCAGTTCCGTAACCGCCGCGGGACTGGCTGCATTTCTGGGTTGCTTCTTTTTGTTGCTTGTTTCTTCATTTATTGTACCTAAAATGCATAAAAATAACAATAAGTAATAATAATCACAAAGTGGTGAACTTTTGGCTTAATTCTATCATTTATCTAACATTTTCTACTAAATTTTGACTAAAACTATCCTAAATTTCACCATATATTAGCAACCTATCACTAAACAAATTCCTAAAAAATATTCTAAAGATTCAAAACATAATAAATTCTTAAAAGATAAACTAAATTATCCTTTTCTACAAAACTAAAAATACCAGACATATCTCAACACTTCTGGGTAGATCGAATATATCATTAGGGAACACTTATGGGAATTCTCTAGCAACAAGTAAGTTACATATAGAAACCTTGGTCTCTACTTTCGAGTTAGACAAAATTATGTACACTTGAGCATTTTCTTTCAAAGATGACAAAATTTGGTTGGTAGAGATAAACATCTTATTATTACTCATCCCAGGAAAACACTATCATTTAAAACAATTCAACAGAACATGGTTAGAAGATAATTAGTCTATACCCAGAATAACATCAATTTGGCTGAGAGGTAAACAAATCAAATCAACACAAAGTTTTCTATCAGAAATCTCCGCAAAACAATTTAAACATACATCAGAAATCCAAGACATACCTACTAGTTGGGATTTCAACCACAAGCTTAATATTCAAAGAAGACACAGAGAATTTAAGTTTTTCCACTCACAAATAAAATATAAACGATTAGGTCACACCGGAGTTGAATAGCACAAGTAACCAAATACCATATTTTCCTTGGTAATGGGGAGAGTATCTCAACAATTATTCAATCTTAACTATATACTCAACCATAGTCATAATCCTTTACTTAAGCTCTACGAGTTCCATCACTTTCTTGTTTCTACATCCTCAAGAAAATATTTCTCCAAAAATGATCTCTTAAAGGTTCCCCAAGTCACAACTTGATTTTCACCCTCAAATCTTGAAAAATGTCAACTATTGTACAAACATTCTTACTAATCATCACTCCTTACACACACCAAATAATACAATTCTACATCCACTCAATCATCATAGAGAGTTGATACCTAGAAAAATCACTTATCATTCTCTTATTTGTAATTTTGGCTTCTTTCCATAATATTCCTTTGCAATTCACAAATTATCCAGGTGATCAGTCTGCTAACTTATTGAAACTTATAGTATAACAAACTTCAGAATTACAAACATGTTATGACCACCCAAAGAAATCTCCATGACCTATGCATCACAACATCGAATGTACCACAAGTAAGGTTAAACCACCATATCTTATTCAAGTAAGATCATTACCAACTTAGGCATGGCCATAGAATATCATCGAGCAACAGAAAATTATATTAGTAATCTAACTAATAATCCACAATTTATCTTTTAAATAATTTCTAATTCCTTTAAATCTTCACAAGAAAAGATTAAAACCTAGTATGCATCTTAATTTTCCTTTCACCTACCACCTCACTACTTAATCTTCAAAATTGAATTCCTCTAGTATTTGAACCATTTATCTACATACCATTCATCCTTTTATTTCTAAAATTAATGCAAAATAGTCCATAAAATATGACAAAACCTTCCAAGTATCATCAAAACCACTCTCCAAAGATCATCAAATGTAATTCCAACCAATAGCGGACCTACGTTGGGGCACTTCGCAGCAAGTGCGGACACAAAAATCCATTTGCGGATGATCGGGAGCCTGCTCACCATTCCCGTCATGGAGGTTTGGCCACCATTCCCATCATCGAGCCTTCAATTTCTGCAGATCGATCCATCAGCAACATCAGTTTACAGAACATAATAAATAATAGCTATGTCTCGCTCTTCCAAGAACAGTTGCAACTTTGGATCATAAGAACGGTAATGGAAGAAAAATGGCAGCAGTGCAGAAGGAGACAGACAAGACAAGAAGAATATATGCTAGGTTTATATTATTTGGGCCCAATGTGCTTTCTGTACCCTCTTTTTTCTTTCTGCAGTTTCATATTACTTTTTCGAAATGGGCTTTTAAGTTTTCATTTAGGTAGTTGCTATTTATAGCCTCTTTTATTATTAATACATTTTACTTGTGTTATTAACTTTAATACTTCAATTGTTATTTTGGATTTTTCAATATAAAATTATAAATGAATTTTTCTTAAGTAAATAATGTCAATTATATACACATATATAATATAATTTTGAACGGGTTCATAACCTTATATATAAAGCGTTGATTTAAATTGTCCTGGGTCCGCCACTGATTCCAACATCACTAATATTCCAACTTATAGATCATCACCTATCTTTGTGGTTAAAATCAACATTTTCTTATCTCAAAATAACTATCAAATGACATGAATTTTAAGCCTAAATGATAACCATAAATCTGCCCACCTAAGCATATAAATTAATCCAATATTAACAATCCAAACAATTAGCAGGCAATCAACTACTCCAAACCTCAAACATACAAAAAGCAACCACCTAATGCACAGATAAACATAGCAGACTCATAACTCACCGGCCGAAAGGTTCAACCAGCTCTGATACCACTATTGTAACGCCTCAATTTACCATCTTGTTATTATTGATTTTTAATGAAAAATTCTTTTCAATTTTCTTAAAAGCACTCAACTAAATATTGTAATGCCTCGATTTCCCATCTTATGATTTATTAATTTTTACCGAAAACTCTTTCTCTTTGTAAATAAAATAGCAAACTAAGGTTTACTAATGACCGATCTCAAAAAGATTTTTGTTACTAATTAATATTTAAAAGTCTGATTTGATATCAAATACATACGGATATTAGTTCCAGTACATAATACAAATAACTTAAAATATTTTATTACAATCATAACAAAGCATCTTCAACAAAACATCTTCAACGAGTCCTTCCTTTAGAAATTAGCTAGTCAATCTTTTACTGTTCATCTGCTCACCCAATTAAATTGAGGTCATAGCAAGTGTCAACCACAGACACAAAACATAGGGTAAGTTTATGATAAACATAATTTAAGTAACATAATACATTCAATATACAGATAGTCATAACAACATCCTCAAAAATTATATGATGCATGTTTCTCTTTAAACTCTTATCATGTGGTACCACAGTCAAGATAGCTCCATCCCTGTGGCACATAACTTATCCGATCAGTCAGGGTGTTGCAGTGTTGCAATAGGAAGGTCACCCACACTTCATGTGATCATCATGGGTGGCGTGGTCCTCACTGCAAGAGTCACCCCCAAGCTCAGACTCCTTTTGTCTGAACGCACGGACTCAGTTTAGCTATCTGACATACCTCCTCTTGAGGCAAATAACACAGATTAACTCCCGTCGGGCATATGCATATGAGACATATAAAACTGATTCACTTTAATGTATAATTCTTTATCATCTCATTTTTATTTTAAGCATCAGTCTTCAATTTCTATCTCACATACTTTACTCAGAAATTCAATAGAATTCAAATACAGAACTCAGCTTGTGTAGAAAATTCATGGAAACAAATGAAGTTCATAAGCATTCATGAAACACTAAGCAACACATGTATTTCATAGAAATTCATAGAAACACTTAACAACACATGAACTTCAAACATCTATTTGAACAAAACACACTCAAACTATCTTTATTTCTTTGAAACAATTCATCAAACACATGGTGTGCAAGCTTTGTTTTCCATAGAAATAAATGAGATTCTATAAATACTTATTTGAACAAAAGCAATACTTAAAACTATATTTAGCATAAACTTCCCTATACATACCTTATAACCTTTTTGCTACGCTTGTTTACTTCCTCCTAGCTAGCTCTTCTACACGTGATTCTTTCTATGATGGTGGGGTCTTTTCTATTTGATTTAAGCTTTTGAAAATGAAAGGATGAAAGGGGTGTGGGAGGATACTTCACGTGAGGTGTTAGTGGAAGGAATGTCTTGAAAGTGATTTTCAAGCAAGGTCTCCACTACCCTTTATATAGTAATTGGAAAATAATTAATTATTCAAGGACATATTTGCCCTTCCAACTAATTTAGTTTCATTCTAGCTTAGCTTAGTTTCTCCTTGTTTCATTATATCCTAACTTAGTTTCTTCTTATTCCTTTGGGTTTTAACTAGATTCATTATTATCATTTTACTTTATAGAAAAATATCTCATAAGCCATAATGACTTACCTTTCCACTTGGCCAACACTTTACAAGTGTCCCTACACTTGTCCAAGCTCTTGAAGTTTCTCCACCTTTCTTGCTTATTCACGTGGACTCTAGAGGAAAGGAGAAGATCTTGCTTCAATTCATGTTGCCTTGCATCAAAATATGACTTTTTAGCCATTTCTCCTTGTCTTCTTTTCATGTGAACTTTGGTTAGCTAAGGGGAAGATTTTTATCTTCCTTTTCTCCTTCTGTCTTATATTTCATTTTCTTTTAAAGAAGAGAAAATTATATGGCTCCTTTTGGATGCATATGTCACCTTTTAAATGAAGAAGAATATTTTAGTTTTTTTTCTTCCCACATGACATTCCTTGAAAGGAAGTCAAGTTTGATTTGAACTCTTCTATCTAAAGATAATATTGAATAATAGAATTTTAAAGTTTTCCAAAAACTGACTTCAATTACAGCATAAATTGTTCACAAGCAATCTATACAGAGTGTTATTCAGATTTTACTTACAAGACTACTTTTATCTTAATTCTGATTGGTCTGTACTATTTTTTATCATCAAAATTACTAAACCATTTTATTAAATAAATCTGGACACCCCACTATTTAGAGAAAATTCTATAGATTCTATTTATTATTTTTTCATATTTTTTCAATGCTTGAATTCTTTTGACTAATGTTTCAAAGTTGTCATCTTATAAAATTCATAAAATTCTATTCTAGAGTTTCTTGTCACAAACTATTTTGATATTCTGCCAGTCAAGAGTATTCTGTAATTTTATCAAGTTCTCACAAAATCTCTAAGGATATCTGGTCATTTCTGGCCTAACGGACATTATGGTAATTTTATCATTCATCCTAGGGCATAATTGTCATTTCTACCATAAAATATTTAAGGGTATTCTTGTCATTTCCAAAATATCCAAGGGCATTTATGTAATTTCCACCTTAAAATATCTCACTAAAATATCTAGGGGCATTTTCGTCATTTTTCACCTTAAGGGCATTTTTGTAATTTCAATTTTAAGGGAAGGGCAATATGGTCATTTTTCCTCAAACATTTTTGTAATGTCTCTAATTAATATTTCACCCAAATAATTTAAATATAGACCATCCAATATTCTTAAAACCTAATACTTACATCAATAGTTATGCAACAATAATTCATATAATATTTTGACCATAGTTTTTGAAATTTTAAGGTGTTACAAGTGACAAGTTCCACTAGTGTTTTTTCTATCCAATTTGCTCCCTGTAAAGTCAGAATCAGAATATCCTACTAAATTAAGTAATGCACCTTTAGGATACCAAAGACCAACTTTTGGTGTTGATTTGAGATATTTGAGGATCCTTTTGACTGCAGTGAGGTGTGATTCTTTGGGATTTGCTTGATATCTTGCACACAAGCACACACTCAACATAATATCTGGTCTACTAGATGTCAAATACAGTAAGGATCCAATCATTCATCTAAATCTTGATTCATCAACTTTCTTTCCTTTTTCATCTAAATCAAGATAAGTTGATGTTACCATTGGGGTTGCAACATCTTTGCTTTTATCCATTTTAAAATTTTTAATTACTTCAAGGCAATACTTGGTCTGACTTAGAAATGTCCCATTCTTCATTTGCTTCACTTAAAGTCCAAGAAAAAATGTTAACTCCTCCATCATTGACATTTCAAACTCATTCTGCATAAAAATAGAAAATTCTTTGTGCAACAATTGATTAGTTGAACCAAAAATTATATCATCAACATACACTTGAACTAATAAGATTTCATTGCTTTGCCTTTTGATGAACAATGTTTTATCAACATGTTCTCTTGTGAAAGATTATTCAAGCAGAAGTTTACTTAATCTCTCATACCAAGACCTTGGAGCTTGTTTTAAACCATAAAAAACTTTCTTAAGTTTGAAAACATGGTTTGGATATTTAAAATCTACAAAACTAGGAGGTTGCTCCACATAGATTTCCACCTCAATATATCCATTTAAGAAAGCACTTATAACATCCATTTGAAAAGGTTTAAAATCCATTAAACATGCATATGCAAGTAATAATCTAATGGCTTCCAATGTTGCAACTGGTGCATAGGTTTCCTCATAGTCAATGCCTTCCTCTTGGTTGTAACCTTTTGTAACCAATCTAGCTTTGTTTCTGACTATAATTCCACTCTCATCAAGTTTGTTTCTAAAAACCTATGTAGTGCCAATAGGTTTGAGAAAAGAAGGTCTAGGAACAAGTTCTCAAACTCCATTTCTCTTAATGGATTCAATTCATCATGCATGACATGCATCAAATGTTCATCAATTAATTCTTGATCAATTTTCTTAGGTTCTATTTGTGAAAGAAAAACCATATTGCAGCAGAGATTTTTCAATGATGATCTAGTAGATACTCCCTTTGAAACTTCACCAATGATATTGTCAAGGGAGAGATCCCTTGTAGTTCTCCAATCTTTTGGCTCTTGAACTGGTGTTGATTGTTTAGCTTCAGTAATTGGTTTTTCTTTTTCTTTATCAATTGAATCATTAAGCTGAATGAACTCCTCCAAAGGACTTGCATCAATATCACACTTCTTTTCCTTCTTGGAGGGATTAGATTCATCACAAATAACATGTACTGATTCTTCTATGCACAAGGTTCTTTTATTAAAAACTCTATATTCTTTGCTATTTATTGAATATCCAAGGAAGATGGCTAAAAATACAATGAACGCTAATCAAACAAACCAAGAGGGGGGGTGAATTGGTTTATATCAAGATTTTAAAATTTTATTCAAACAATTTGCGGAATTTAATATATGGATCATATCACTTAAAACTTTGTAAGTACATAATCTTTCTTTCAACTAATATCACCCTTGGAATTCAAACAATGCCTAAAAACAAATCTTGTTGATAATTTCTTGATCAACCAAATTTAAACAATGAGAGAAGAATAGAATTAGAATAAAGAACACACCAATTTATATTGGTTCACCTCTCAACCTTGGAGGCTACATCCAGTTGCTTCCAACCCACACTAGGTTAGAGTTATTACTATATCAAAGAATCTTTTACAAGCATTTTACAAGTGATCTCTTTATCAATACTAGACAAAGATATCGATTCTAAAACCTTATTAGAATACAAATCACCAAGATACTAAGAACCTTACTCAGAATCCCAACCACTAGAAAATCCTACTCTAACATGCTTGAAAAGGTTCACAATGATATATCACAAAACAATAGAAATTGTTAGAACATCAAAAAGAAAGGTTCGAGATAAACACAACCTGAGATCCTTCATGAATGAATGAATGAAATGAAATGTTGTTACCACACTTTCAGGTTGCAAAGATTAATAGCTTAGAATCACAATCTTGAAATCCTTCTTTTTCTAAAACATTTTCTCTAAGAAACTTAGAAATCTTGATCACACAAGATATTGTTTGAACTCAGAGAAACACAGAAATTTTGGGCACTTATGAAAGCTTAGAAACTTATGGGTAAATCTCTCTTGTATTGAGTAAGTTGTAATATGTCTATTTATAAGGAAAAGACTCACCAAGCTTTATATAAAATAGAATTCACTGTCTGTAATCGATTAATCCGTAGGTGTAATTGATTAAATTGCCCTGCGTAATCGATTAATTTAACCAAATAATCGATTAAACTGTTCATCAGCTTTCTGGAAATGTTTCATGAACAAAATAATCGATTAATCCGTATGGTAATCGATTAAAGCAGCAACCCATGAAAGTTTAAAACACTTATGTAATCGATTACGACTCATGGTAATCAATTAACATAGAACGACATGATTTCCAGAAATAGACTATGTAATCGATTACAAGAAATAGTAGTCGATTAAGTCAGCAAAGCATGATTTTCTTTTAACACTATGTAATCGATTACTAGAAATGATAATCGATTAAATTGTTCTTCAAAGCTTTTCAAATTTAAAATAAAGCAAATAATCGATTAAATCGTAGTGCAATTGATTAAAACAATAAGATATGCATTTTTCCAAAACATTGCCTATTCAGTTCTTTTAAAAGATTGCTTTTATACTTTGATGAAAATATTTAAGCATTTAAATGATTAAATGCATGTAATGCAAGGATCAGCAGATTGGCCTCTTTACACTTCCTTTTGAGTTACAATCTTCAAGGCATGTGAAAAGCTCAAAACATTCTTCCAAGTCCTAAGCTTCAATCTTCTTGATGCTCCCCTTATATCCAACAATCTTCCCCTTTTTGGCGTTGAAAATACCAAATATTGATTGACCATATGTTAAAGATTTGAAGTTCTTTGAGGGATGAAAAAGATAGAAGTCTTGAACTTTGTTTGAACTTTGTTTACCTGCAAAAACAACTTAGCCTTTTTGCCAAGAACACATGTTAAGATATCAGTTTCCATAAACACTTAATCATTTACTTTTATTAGATTAGCTCCCCCTGACTTAGTTTTCTCCTTTTGACTTAGATAATTTTGTGAATCATTAATTTGCATAAACCAGCAAAAAAAAAAACAAACAAAAACCAGAGCACAACAAAGAGAAAAACAAAGTTTCATTTTTGTTAATTATCAATCATTATCAATCAATTTTTTTCTCCCTCTATTTGGCTTATCAAAGACAAAAAAATAGCATAGTAAACAATGAAAAGTGAGAAAACAAGTTTCATTGATTTAAAAGGGGAAAAACATTACATAGATTAGAAAAAAAATAACAAAAAACAGGGGAAAGAAATAACATGAAGAACAAGAAGCCTAGACTAAATTGTTAAAGTCATCTAGAACAAGCCTAGCTTCTATGTTTTCCAGCCTAGATTTCATCTCATCTAAAGATGAATTAGTCTCAGCCCTGTGCTCATGATGCAGTGATAATAAGGCATCCATCTTTTGAATCATTATATTCAAATTGACTGTAGGATGGTTGAGCAGGGTCTATATCTTCAGCATCTCCTCCTCCTTCTTCTTCAGTAGCTTCTTCTTGTTGTTCACCAGCAAGAAGTTGTTATCCAGCCATTTGCCAGTCATAAGGGGTCTTGACCATCCCCAGCTTAGTAAGATGCTTCTCTTTGATGAGGTTGTTGCTTGAATTTGTGTGATCAACAACCTCATTAGAGACATCTATTTTAAAATAATCAATGAATCTGGACACAAGAATAGCATATGGAAAAGGATGAAAGAAGAAGGGAAAAAAAAAAGGAAAATAACTAAAAAGAGATTGTCTGGAACATAGAGATAATAACGGGTCTAACCTTCCATCAAACTTATAGTTTTTCTCCATTCCGTCCTAAGACACAACTTCCGCCAATTTATATCACACTCCATTAAGTCTTGTTTAATTACCTTTTCCTAGATAAGTTTCGGTCTACCTCTACCTTTTTTTGTGTCGAGCTCTTGATAACAGACTCTTGTTCTTATGGGAGCATCAGGGGACTGTCTCATTACGTGTCCAAATCACCTCAATCTATGTTCTCTCATCTTGTCACTCACTGGTACTACTGCGACCTTCCGTCGAATATCTTCATTTCTTATCTTAACATCAACTATTAAATTTAAAATTAGGTTGTAACTTCCATGTGACTTTAAAATAAGTCATACTGGTGTGTATTATGTATAGTCCAATCATGAAACGTCATGTGGATTATATAGTCATATCAGTCAATCAATTTTATTTTTTTTGTAATTAAAACCTAAGGACCTTATAGGAAATTTTATATTTTATTTTAATATTTTATTAAAATATCACTTTATCCCTAATCTTCACCATTGAATATTTTGATTTTTGAACCAATAGCTGACATTTTTCTTTATCTTTCCCTCTTTTTCAATTTATCCTTGAGACCCTAACCCTTCACCTTCTCAATACTGCCAACCTCCCCCAACCTCCAAATCTCCAATGGCCACCGTCTTCCTTTCCACTTATATTTTTATTTTAACCATCTCTAGATTCACATTTAAACTACATTTTTTCTAAAAACATTAAAGAAAAAGTCTCCAATCAAGGCCTAGAATAAATTCACTTATAACCCACCTACTTTATCTGTGACGCCTAATCCATGGACATCTCTTTATACACCCTAATTAATTAATCTTTCCAACCAACTACATTGCTTGTAACGACTTCGACCGCCACAAAATATTGGTGCCCAATTCTGCATAATCAAACAACCCATCAATCACATATCCACAACAATCAGTTGTTGATTCAAGAATCAAAATATCCAATAATGAAGATTAGAGATAAAGTGATCTTTTAATAAAATGTTAAATTAAAAACTAAAATAAAAATAAAAATATAAAATTTGCATGTCCTCATGTTTGAATTGCAAAAAAAAAAAAAAAAATTGATTGACTGATGTAATTATATAATTCGTGTTATGTTTTATAGTTGAACTATGCATAATATATATTAAGTCACACCGAAATAACAATCCTTAAAATTAAAAGGTTTAGACTTGCATATTTGTATGTGTCGGAGTTATTATCGATCCTTTTCATTGCATAAATTTTAGATTAAAAAGTGATAAGTAAGCGATGGTATATCCTACATATATTAATAAATTAAAGGGATTTAGGCATCGGCAAATAAAGCTTGGAGTTAGACACACAGACATAGGTTGAGACTCTTTTATTTGACACTTTGTACATAACTACATATTTTTTTCCAAGTGAATTATTGCAAAGAATCCATTTTATTTTCATGCAAAATAATAAACGACACAAAATATGATTACGCTTCTATCAATATAACAGAATATTATTATTCCTTCTTAACAAAGTGACAGCTTATTGGCTTAACATCAACAACAAATAGCCAACCTTATTAGTTTAATTCTTTTTTTTTTTTATTGGGTGTTAAACACTTTTTTGGTTATTTGGGTTTCCTCCAAACTGCCAACCCTATTAATTTAATTGGCATTGAATCAGCATTTATAATACCATAATATGCTATTATTTTCCTCTTCTGTTGTGTTTAAATATTATCTGAGAAACTAAAAAGTCGTCTCAAAAGAGAATAACGGGAATTAAAAAGAAATAGCACGCAATCACTTTTTTCTTTTTCTTTTTTTTTTTTTGCTTTGTTTATTTGTTTCTGTTTGTATTTTTATGAATAAAGTTTAACTGCAATATCATAACTTTCTTAGCATCACAGTTTAATTAAAACAGTTTTTCATCTAAAATAATTCATGTTAAAATTAACATTAAAGGATAACACGCATTACTAAAATAAAGAATTTAACTTTTATACATTCTTAGTATAATTTTTTTACATATTAAATCAACTAAAAATAATCTTAAATTCAATTATTATTACGAAAAGTTAACATTATTATAAGACAATCTATGATGAGTTCTTTTTTTATGGAATCTATGATGAGTAAATAGTATGAAAAAAACTTTATACGATAAATTCATTTATACAAAATTCTAAAATACTAGTAACAATCCAGTGATGAGAGATTTAGCTAGTTTGCATGAGGCATCAGGTTTTAACTTCAGAATTACCATTAAAAAAACACATTCTATAATAAAACTCTTAATTTTGATTAAAACTAAAAAGTGGAATTTTAGCTACATTATTTTTTCTAGACCACATGTTTTCGCCTTAAAAATAATTTTGTTTGAGTCGATTACGATCATTATTGGTGATAAAACTATTTTTAAAGTATTTAACGTAATTGGGTACTTGTATACTTCGGACTGAAAAATGAAATTTATTATTAAGATAAAACAATCTCAACCTAATTAATTCACACGGTAGTTTAACAACATTTTCTTTAACACTCTTTTTTTAAATATTCTTTTTATAAAATTAATTAAAAATTATTAATTTTAATGGATCACACTTTTCGTTTGTTTAATGACTCTCTCTTAATTTAGAAGTTTTTAATCAATTATAAAGAGAATAGAAAGAGAATGTGACATACGGTGTGACATTCCTCAGTTAAAAATACCCATTGTTACATAGTAGTCTTTTTTATTATTATGAATTATCTGATTAAGTTGTGGGAAGAAAGTCCATGTAGCGTAATTTGGTTGGACAATATTATCAACAACTTAACCAATCACGTCCCTCCATGGAGGCCAAAATTCGGGTACCCCTCGAGCACATGCCCACGTGGCGGCGAGTGGGGGTGCACAGAAAGAGCGTGCAACAACAACGCAGAGAAAGAGAATCAAACACTTTGAAAAGAAAATCTATTGCAAGCCACAAAAACTTGTGGCCAAGAATCGAAACCCCTGGTGACGTGGCACCCTGCTCTGGTTTAAACGGATCAAAATCCAACTCGTCGTGCCTCCCATTGCCAACTTAGATCAAAACCCAAACCTCAAAAAAACCGAAACTCACACAAACACACACTGAAACAGAGGAAGTACGAACCAACCAACCAACCTAACACAGCCGCCGCAATCATAAACATAGGCACAAACAAAAAACCGTTAATCTCGCGCGTTTTTTTGTTGTATCGTGTCCTCCGTTTTGGATCGCCAGAAAAATGAAGGAAAATAAGGATCCAGCAATTAAGCTCTTCGGCCAGAAGATTGCCTTCCCCGGAGAAGCCGAGCCTCCAGCCATTGCCGGAGGCGAAACCGACTGGCCGCCGACGATGGACGTCGACAAGGACGAAGAAGACTTTAGTAACTCAGACATTGAAGATGAGAAAGACAAGGTAATTTGATTAAAGGAGACATGGTTGAATTTGAAATAATTGATGGGTTGGTGTTACTTTTTTTTTTTTTTTCATTTTATTCAACATCTACTTTTTCCTTCTTGAACCAAAATTTCCCTCTTTTTGAATTTGTTTTTCCTGTATTTCTTTTTGCTTCAATTCTTTTTTCTAATTCGGAGTGGTTTTCTAATGTGAAATGGCTGTGTGTGTATTTGTTTTTCTTTCAATTTTTTGAAAATTAGTACTTCCTGATTCCCATCTTTTCTGGTTATGAAATTTAGGATTATAATATTTTGTCGGGCGTTGCTTATTTTTCGGGTTTGTGTCTGGGATCTGGCACTCAAGAAACAGAGTATTCGAAGAAGAGTCGATTTAAAAAATAAATATGATTTTTGTATTTAGTTGCAAAATTTCAGGTTTTGTGCCTCCTTCCCTTGTTTAGAAGGGAAAGTGAAGTGTTTTTACTTGTAAATTTCTATTTTTAAGTTTCAGTTGATTTTATTTGTATTTTTTCATGTTAGTATTGATTAAACCATAAACTGAAGAATTTCACTCCAATTTGTTTGAAGAGCCTGGGTATTTATTTTTACATGAATTAATTTTAATTTATTTGACAAACTGATTGGTCCTTCTTAAAGAGCTGTATTTATGTGAACACAGTGAGTCACACACTGATTCTTCTAGTCAAATCTTTCTGCTTGTATTCTACCATCTGAGTTCAAAGCTCCAATTTCCATTTTTAGACTTTTATTAAGGGCGAAATAAATAAGTTTTTCACTTATAATCTATCACGTTAGCTTCTTCTGATCCTGAATCTAGACTTTTCTTAACCCTTTGGATTGTTCCTTTTCATCTTCTAGGTATATTATGTTCAAGAATATATATATATATATATATATATATATATATATATATATCGTGAAACTCTTAATTGGATTTACTTACTCTTCACTATCCCGATAGAAACCTATACTCTCAAGTGTCAACACAAATATTTATAAAATGGAGCAGAATATTTTTAATTTTCTCCAACCTTCTTGTTGTTGTTGTGATTCGAGTTATAGTGCCATTTAGGCTCACACATGTGAATCTGTATGTAAATACTTGGTGTTATTATTCCTAAGTATGCATTTCATTAATTAAGAAAAAATTGTGTCAAATTTTTAGGATCCTCGAGCTGAAAAAGTTAGTGAGAAAACGAAAGAAGCTGATCCTCCTCCAGATGCTGCAGACTCTAAGAACCCAGAGGGTATTCAGAACCCAAATACACCTTCCATAGAGGAAGAATCTGCAAAGTCAAAAAGCAATAAGTCAGAGAACGATCAACAAGAAAACAACAAAACACTGAAGAAGCCAGACAAAATTCTTCCGTGTCCGCGCTGCAACAGCATGGACACCAAGTTCTGCTACTACAACAACTACAACGTTAACCAACCGCGCTATTTCTGCAAGGCGTGCCAAAGGTACTGGACCGCGGGTGGCACCATGCGGAACGTGCCGGTAGGAGCGGGGAGAAGAAAGAACAAGAACTCGGCCTCGCAATACCGCCACATCACAATCTCTGAAGCTCTTCAAGCGGCCAGAATCGATGCCCCGAACGGGACTCATCTTTTGAAACAAAATGGGAGAGTCCTCAGCTTCGGATTAGACCCTCCAATTTGTGATTCCATGGCATCAATCCTTAACCTCACAGCAGAGAAAAAGGGTACTCTTAACAACAACACAAGAAACGGATTTCACTCAATTGAGGATCAGAGAAACAAAGACAACCACAACAATAACAACGGTGATGACTGCTCATGTGCATCTTCAATTACTGTTTCTAATGAGGAAAGTGGGAAAAGCACGTCTCAAGAATCAGTTGTGGTGCCAAACAGCAACGGTTTCATCCACCATGTTCCATGCATTTCCACTCTCCCATGGCCTTATCCTTTTCCCTCAGCAGCACCTGCTATGTGCCCTCCAGGGTTTCCCATGTCATTCTACCCTGCAGCATTTTGGAACATTCCATGGTTTCCCTCACAACACTCACACCACTCTGCTCCTACTCCGAGTTCCGGTCCGAATTCTCCAACACTAGGGAAACACTCCCGCGACGACGACACGGAAAAACAAGACCATTTGCAGGAAGAATCACCCTCCAGGCAGAGAAACGGGTCTGTTCTGGTCCCCAAAACATTGAGAATTGATGACCCAAGTGAGGCTGCAAAGAGTTCCATATGGGCAACTTTAGGGATCAAGAATGAGTGTGTCACTGGTGGTGGCATGTTCAAGGGATTCCAATCAAAGAAAGATGAGAAAGACCATGTTGTTGAAGCCTCTCCAGTGTTGAGGGCTAACCCTGCAGCTTTGTCTAGATCCCTCAACTTTCATGAGAACTCTTGAATTAGCAATAGCAACAACAACCACCCTTTGTAAGAGACGGTGACCATCTTTCAGCAATGGGTGTTTTGGAATTAGCCTCATTGAGTTTGGAATGAAGTGAAGGTTGGTAGTCTCGGATTTTCCTCAGCATAGGTAGAGGGAATGGAATGAACTAATCTACTAGGAGTTTTTTTTAGTTGGTGGCGGGAATTGGAAACTAATTTTTGTCTTTCTTTAATGTCACATTATATTTTTTGTTTTTGTTTTTTATGTGCTTAGTTTGGTGAGTTTTGAGTTGCTGTACATATATAAATATATGTGAAAATACTGATGGAAAAAAGGTCTTTACCATGTATAAAAATCCAGAGGTACTATATTTTCTTATGAAAATGGAAAATATGAGACTTCCTTTGTTTTGTGGAAAATTCAGTGTATTTTGTGGATAGTTCCCCGTCTCTCTGAATCTGAATATGAGTATTGGTATCTGCTTTTTTAAAAGATGAGGGGTAAGTAAATAAAACGGAACCAGAATATAAGTACATATACTTTTTTTTTTTTTTTTAAATTTAGGATATATCTCGATTGAGAGTTAAAGATTAATAATTCTTTGAGATATTGAGATCTAATTAAAGTATTGATTTTTTTCAATATTTTTCATATATTTATCAAGAATTGAATTCCTAATTACATATCTAATGAACAAATTATGCGTAAATCATATCATATTATATTGATAACATATACTCTACTAGGCGAAAAACAGTGGATACTGTTGTCAGAGTCATATCCCGTGTGTCTTGTTACAATGCTAAAAAAAATCATTAAACTTGGGAATTTATAACAACAGAACAAAGCCTTACACTTTTTCTATTGCTTGTTTTGTCCTGAGAAGTTATTCCCGCAGTGAAAGAAGGGTACAATTGTGGGAGTATAGTGGAATAAGAATTGGAGATCTTTTCACTTAGACCCTCCTTTGGGACTCTTCAGGATAAACTTGCATCTAAAATATGCCACCTAGCTGTACTTTATCTGCTCCTAGAGATTTAAAATCACATGTTTAGTAGTGGATTTTAAATTGAAATTTTATATTATTTTTTGGTGAATCTATAGTATTATTTAGGATTGAAGATCTCTCCTATTTTTTTTAGTGATAAATCTTATTTTGAAATTTTAGAGAGAGAAAGAAAAAAAATATTCATTTTTAAACAATGTGTAGACCTTGAAGATTCTTCTACAAGAACTTATTTTTCATGTTGGAAATCTCTTCATTTTTTTTATTGGAAAATTCACTGAAGAAAAGATCTTAAATTCAAGATCTTTACTCAAGATCTAATATTAAATATGCTTTAACAACTAGCATTAGTAGCATATACTATGAACTGTTAGAATAAATTTTCTTATCTTTTTCACTTATATATATATATATATTAATTTTTTTAGATAATATACCTTGTTAGTTGTTGTTGAATTGTATAATTTAAATTTCAAATTATTGTTAGGATTTGTTAAGTTGTTATAGTTTGTTCAGTTTGTTATTATCCCCGTATTATTAGCATTTTGTTGAATTTTTCTCTCTTATATAAGAACCTCATGTTGAGGGAAAATATAGAAGAGAATGGAGTGAATGAATAAAAGAGGAATTATTATTCCAATTTATCAGTATATACTTTTTAACATGGTATCAGAGCTAGGTTCCTCCATGAATGAGAGTCATGATTCTTCCATGAATGAGAGTCGTGTTATTTATCCTCCATGAAAAAAATTATTTTCGTTGTCTTATTTTTTCAGAGTGTTTCTTCTTCACATTTCCCAAAAGTACATCTTCTTCTGTCTTTTTTATCTTATCTTCAATGTATTCCACTTATACCCAACTATATATCTCCTCAACTTTCACCTTCTCCGATTCCTTTACAAATTATGATTATTATTATCATAAATTTCATTTTTGCCACGCATAACCTTTGCGATTTTGGTTTCGTTTTGAATCTTTCTCGTATCCATTTGAAGGTCATTAATGTGAAGCTCGTTGCATTGTTCTGAGTCCTTCACAAACCAACCCCGAAGTCTATTGACATGAACATGTGATTGTTCCGAATCCATTCTCGTATCTCAATTCTCCATGCACCTATTCTATTTGAAGGTCATTGATGTGAAGTCAGTTGTATTGTTCTAAATCTTCATAGACCATCCCTGAAATTTATTGACATGAACATGTTATTGTTCCGAATCACTTCTCGTATTTCAATTTTCTTTCTACCTCACATAACCGAAGCACGTGGACTATCTTGAAGCACCTCTTGAATCTATTGTTGATCAAAGTCATTCCTGGAAGAGTGTTTGAAGAAGCAATTGGCAAGTTGGGCATGACCGATATTCATGCACCAACTTGAGGGGGAGTGTTGAATTGTATAATTTAAATTTTAAATTATTGTTAGGATTTGTTAGGTTGTTATAGTTTGTTCAGTTTGTTATTATCCCGTATTATTAGCATTTTGTTGAATTTTTTTTCTCTTATATAAGAACCTCATGTTGAGGAAAAATATAGAAGAGAATGGAGTGAATGAATGAAAGAGGAATTATTATTCCAATTTATTAGTATCTACTTTTTAACGGTTGTTAACGTCAACTATGTAACAAAGATGGTAAAAGAAGCCCATTCTTTCACTTGTTATTATAGTGTTCAATTGAAAGATGTCATCATCGTATGCACATAAGTATACATTAACAATTGCGAAAACATTCCTCTATTTGTCGATATAACAAGGAATATGATTTCTTTATAGGAATTTAATTAGGATTAGAGAAGATGTAAAAGTTTTTTATATTATTATTTAATCATAAACTTAGTATATATATAATAAGATGATTGATTTTTATAATAAATTTTTTAAGTACATATAAAGTGATATTTTATATTAAAAAATGTAATTAATATTTTAAATTTTATAAAATATATCATATAACTTTTTAATATATTTTTATCTCTCTAATTAGTTATTTTTTATTTATTATACAGTAACAACTACTCTCGGTACTCTATAGAAAAATTACTATTTTATTTTGTTTTGTAAAATGATAATTAATTTAGAGTATTTTCTTAAAACATCATATAAAATAGAACGGACAGGGTTTAAAATTAATTTTCTCTTTGCCTAAATATTTTTTCCTCAAATTTAGGTTACTTTTTTTTTTGTCTCCCCAAATTTAAATTTATTTTTTAGTCCTTCAATTTTAAAAAAACTTTTTTAGTCTCTTATGTGATAAAAAAAATCGTCACAAAATTTACATTCAAACTATCAGAATCCATTAGGAGGAACTAAAAAGAATATTTTTTAAAAAAAAATTAAGAAACTAAAAAAAGTAAATTTAAATTTGAAGGGCCAAATCAAAAGTGACAATTTTGAGTGTAAAAAACACATTTAAGTTTTTTTCTTCTTTATACTCCTTTAAAACAAAAATTATTGATGTGTTAGCTTCTTCTTTTTTTCAAAACTGTTGATATTTTACATATTTACACAAAAAAAAAAAAAAACAGAATTTCCGACGGAAATTTTCTGTCGCTAAATGCCAATTTCCGTCGCAAAACATGCATTTCCGACGAAATTCTGACCGAAAATAATCCGTCGCTAATTTGGGCGTAGGAAAGGTATTTGACGATTTCAATTCCGTCGGTAACTTTAGCGACGGAAAAATCCGTCGGAAATCAGTCATGGGAAATTTTACGACGGATAAAGTCCGTCAGAAACTAAACGCTTGTCAAGTTTTCTGCACAAATTAGCGACGGAAAAAATCCGTCGGAAACAGGCTGTGGGACGCTAGCAACGAAAAGTGTCCGTCGGAAACAGTCTGTGGGATGCTAGCGACGGAAAAAATCCGTCGGAATTTTATTTTTTTATTTTAAGATTCGTTTTTTTAATATTTTGTAATTTTTTTAACCTGTTTTTTATTGATCAATATATAAGTCAATATTTTCTACAATGTTTACATCTTTCACATGCATTCAACAACTAAAATATTAAAGGAATTTAATGTCAAACAAAATAACCAATTAAAAGAAAACAACCATAAAATCATACAATGTTATAAGTTCATACCCAAACATAAAATTCAGATTAAGCATACTAACCATCAAATGTCTTATAAGTCCATAAATCACAATGTCTTATAAGTCCATACTAACCATCAAATTAAAAGTAAAGAACTCATAAAGGCACAATGTGTTATAAGTCCATAGTAAGCATAAAATTCAAAGTAAACAACTCATAAAAGCATCAAATGTCAGTAATCAAAGTAGTCATTGCTGTAGTCCCTCTGGTGGCCATCTTGTTGTTGGTCATTTTGTTGTTGTTGCTGCTGATGTGGTTCATCAGTATGTTGCTCTTGATGTTGGTCATGTGATTGGGCATTGTGTTGTGGCGGCTGAGCTTGTTGCGTGTTGGACACCTGTTGTTGAGGTTGTTTACGCTGTTCAATAATTTTCATCGCTTCAGGAGGTAGAAAATGTAATACAACAGACTGGAAGACACGCATCTCCTCCTTCGATTGACGAAGCTCCTCCCTTAGCCTCATAACTTCCGTTGAGTCAATTGCTCAACTGGAAGATGCTTGCATATGTTGCATGGATGTCCTATTTGATGATTTATAACTACGTGCAAGGTCTCCAGTACCGTAAAGACGCCCCTTATTCGATGGTCCCGCAGCAGAAACCCAACATTGATTCCTAAGTCTGTCTTCCTCAAGAGGATCTAAAGGAGTCATTTCTGATTCCCCAACACTTGAGGCCGCATCAGACTTAGCTTGAGAAAGTCTAGCCTCAAACTTTTCCTATAATGGATAAACAGTTAACACAAAAAATAAAGTTAAGTGTTGTTTTGTAAAAAATGTTAATGCATGGCAGAGGTCTTACATGTATCTGCCTAGATCTATCATCGACAAATTGACCAGTATCCTTCCTTATTTTTTGTACCTGCCATGTGTCATTCTCTCCTCAAATACGCTCCATTTGGGCGTGTTTAAACACGCCCCAAATGGGCGTATTTGAGTGCCCCATTCTACTAAATATTTGCTAATTTACACCATTTTTCTAATTATTTATTTATTTTATATTATATTTAATTTTTAGCCAAATATTTAGTGAATCATCCAGCCTTTAATCATTTGTCTATTGTATTTAGTGGGCAGCTAACAGCTAGCTACATAAATGTTATGTTCTCTTATGGTTGACAATTTCACTCAGAATTTTAGGTAGGAATATAATGTGTTCACTCTATATCATAAAACTCAATCTTGAAACCAGTGCTGAGCAGCTGACCCTAAGAAACCTATAGTAGCCACAATACCAAAGAAAGTATATAGAATGCAAACAATTTATGTTACACATGTATAAATGCTCAAAAATATAAAATACTGCAGCATTAATAATCATAAATCATATAAAAAGCTGATAATTAATCTAACTGATAAATTAGTTACAAGAAGCATGGAAAAATAAGAAGTACAGTGGTGGGTGAGGCTGGTAGGGGGACTGCAAATATTACTTCATGCTGAAACCTAGTTGGGTTTTGTTGGAAAATTGGTTGGTTGCTGCCTACTGGGATTCTATTGGGAAATGCATGATGCGAGAAGTCTTCTAACAGGTGGGACATTCAAAAATCAAAACAGAATTACTTGCTGTGAAAACAATTGGGCTGCACTTGCAGACCCTTTTGTAAGATACATGTTAAGAAAGAAAGAAAACTGAAAACAGAACACAGACAAAGAGACTTCTATTTGGATACCCAATCTCCCAGGATGAAGCTTCATTCACAAGATGGGAAAGAATCCCATTAAGAAAAAATCAGGAAATTCGAGAGATCTCTAAACTACTCCCCAAAACTCCTCGACCCTCCTCCCCATTGCTATTTACTTCCCTCTTACTTTCTGGACTAACTTTATGTCCACCCTCCTCCACCCAGTAAAATAAAGTTAATGAGGACATGCTCGTGAGTATGATAAAAGTGTGTATGTCTGTTGGTGTCATGCTGATGTTTGAAGGAACAGAGCAGTAGGCGAACAATCTACGGTATTGTTCTTTGAAACATAAGGGATTTTGAATCCTACTTTCATATCTCATAGGAGAAAAGGGAAGGAATTTCTAAAATTTCTTTTTTAGGACCAGTGTGGTAGTCAAACATAAGCAAGGAAAAAACAGGAATTTTTGTCCCATAAATCATAATATCTTGATGGCTTTGATTGGACTGTAAATACAGGTGTTATATCTGCTTCCCAAAAACATGACTTGGTGAACATACCATCGCAGACAGGCTATGAGAGGTGAGGTGACACTGATACAAGAGCAAGGTCAACTGCCATAAACTGTATAATTTTTATTATGTATGATGATATTACAAACCAAACTCACATTCTGCTGTTACTAAAGACAGAACTTGAGGCGGCCAGAGGCAACATCAACGAACTACAAATGCAGATACAACTTGAGGCTAACCAGGCAAAAACCCAGTTGTTGTTACTTTAACAAAAAGTTTCTGGTCTAGTGTCAAAACAAGAGGAGGCTGCCAAGAAAGATGTTGAAATTGGAAAGAAATTGAAAGATTTGAATGACTTGGAGGTTGAAGTATTGGAGCTCAAGAGAGAAAACAAAGAACTTCAACACGAAAAGCAAGAATTTGCAGTTAAACTCAATGCTGCTGAATCTACAATTACAGAACTCTCCAATGCAATGCAATGCCATGTCATATATGCCATGCCTATTCAACATTCATTGAATCATTTCATTTAAATTCCGCCCCTTCTATTCTTTATTTCCAGAAATGACACAAATTTAAGTAATATGCATACACACACCTAATCCTATTTAATTCCATGAATAATGTTAGCAACAAGTAAAATCAATAAATTAGACCTCAGTTTACAGTCTGCTAAAAACAATATAATTTATTTTTTGCTTATCTAGATGCCAAGGATTGGACCACGGAACAATTCCTAGGAAGGACTCAATTAAATCCCCAATCTTAAACTTACAACAACAACTTTTCTAACTAACCCTGATACTTATTATATCAATATAGCCAAAAGCAAAAATAAACAACATTTTATGTAGTCCAAACATATTGATGTTTTCCCTTCTGTACAATGCTAATGGAAAATATCCCAACACACTATCCTTCAATACTATAACCTGAAAAGTTTCCTTCATAATCACAAATTGCCTAAAATGATTGCCACAGAGTTTAGCATTACATGGTAGCCAAACACAACACCTAATAATCCGATTCCCCAATTTCAAATAACCATACCAGAACCTTATTCTTCAAACGAGGACACCCATGAACAGAAACAACATCAATCACAAGTGAAGACGCATTGGCATAAAGCAAGAAGCCATGATAAAATCATAGACATCAATCACATCAAGGGATAAAAACAAAACTCCATTATCAAAATCACATAAAACAACAGAAGAACACTAAAAAAAAGATCATTTTTGAAGGAACAGTAATAGAGAAAGGCACCTGAAGAGGAAGGTTAGGGGAGGTAGCTAGGGAGCACTGAGATTGAAGTTCATAGACAAAGGAAGCAGAAGGTGGAAAAGGAGAGAAATAACTTTAACAAGATGGTGGAAGAAAGAAACAAGTGATGAAGAGAAGTAGAGGAAGTAAAGTGGCCATTGAAGGTTGTAGAAGCTAATAAGGGTATGTTATTTTATTCTATTATATATATATATATGTAGTAAGAAATGTGTGATGTTGTATTTGTTTGTGCTATGTTGTTGTCTCTTATGGTGTATGTGTCTTTATATTGAACAGTATCTGGTACTGTTGATGGTGTGGAGTGGCATATACTCTGGAAGTTGGGGATGGTGATGGTGATCGTGTAGTGGGTAAAGAAAATGGCTAACTTGGGTTCGGTTGGGTTCGGTATGCTGATTCTTACACAAGTAGTAACAACTAAGAAGGAACCTAATTTTCAAAGCTACTACTACTTATCCACCTCATTTCACTGAACAATGTCGCAGAAAAAGGGTCTACTTTTCAGCACAATGTTTTAAAAGCAAATCAAATTTTAACTTGCCGAGATTAACGAAAAAGTCGTATTATTCTCATTCATTATCCTGTCCAATTATATTTCTCTTCAGCTATACTTTATTAGCCCTGTTAAATGCAACAAAATAAAATAACCCTAACACATAACAACCAACAGTCATGATAGAATACACTCACTAATGCTCGAAATCGAAGATGACACCAAACAAAATGAAAACTGCTCCACTCACTTATAGGGTATCTGTTCACAACAAAAAATGGATGGGGACCCTTATTAACATGTAATGGAAAATAATCCAATAAAATATTTTAGGACTTTCTCCCTTTGTAGAAATTATAATAAAGAAGACAATTCACTAAAGGACTCAGGAACAAAAACCAAAATTGCAGAAACAAAAAGAAGCATTTGTGTGAACTAGTTTGAACCCTGGACACAAAAATTGCAGAGAGGTGCAATAACATACAAAATTTGTGTGAACTAGTTATTGTGTAACTTAACAAAACTCATTGGAAGAAATTGTAGAGGGAATTACCTGATAGAGTAACTGTGGAGTACGGGGGTTCATGTTTGTGTTCCTAAACGACTGAAAGTGCAGAAAGACCAAGTACCAATCTGTTTGTGGGCTTTCAGTCCTCTCCTACAGAAAATGTTGAAAGAAGTGCATAAAGACCAAAACCATGACATATTTTTAACTATACGAAAATCCTTTTTTTCTTCTAATTTTCTATTGCACCTTAAATGATACCCGAGTTTTATATAAAAAACATTTTATTAGCACACAACAAATTAACAACTATTTTTCAAACAACAACGATCATTCATTACCCCCAACTTAAATATATTCATTTATAATACAATTTTGGAGGTAGCTAGGTTCACCAACATAAACTATTTAGCTTTGATGTTTCTTGGCAGTTTGCCAAAAGCTTATGGTATTCTCCATGATAGTTAGTCTGCTCATTTAAAGCCCCATTGACAATTTCCTCAGCTAAGGGTCTCAACCTACTGTAGTATTCCTTCTCCAAACATTCATGTGATGACATGTGTCCCCTTGTTTCACAAATTCATAAAAATTTATGCATTTCAATACTATAGACATACTTTCTCAAACTTTAATTGTTGCTTATCGTCCTATGCACTTAATTGGTGTTGGGAGTAGACAAGATATGACAGTGTAGGCAGCAAACATATCTAATATCTATATCCTATCTCCAAAACAATAGTTGATTTGTTAATACTATATTATTTGACACTTGTCCTTACTCATAATCATTTAATTTGTTGTTATCAATCAATTTAATATATTATTCATATCCTTCCACCTGAGTTGTTAGGCCGACCTGCCATTTCTCACTCTACCTTGTCCATCAACAAGGTACATAACAACTTTGCACAATTTGACTCAAACTGTTGAAGTTTCTCTACAACTAAATTGACCAATACTAACATATTTATCTTTCACTTTGTCTACTGGGGTGGTTTTCAATTGATGGAGCAGCTGAGGTTATATTGTAAAGATCTAATTAAGAAGCTACATTGTATTTGTTTGGGCATTCGGAATTGGTGGTGGTAGGTTTGGTGCACTTAGATCTAAAAGCCAGAAATATGTCTTTTATTGGCACTCAACAAAAGTGAAAGGCTTGTGACAAAACAGTGTACCCCGTTGATCAACTATCTGCTGATGGCACTGCTTACCACAAAGCATGCTTCAAGTGCTCTCATTGCAAAGGAACCTTGAAGGTAGTTTCACTTTTATTTTCTTTCATTGGTTTGGTTTTGTCTTTTATTTTAGGCTGCTTTGTTAGTTTAATTTAATGCACTGTCAGCATTTTCTTCATTCTCAAAATTTTGGACTCTATTTGAAAGATCCTTGCTTTTTTCCAATGCTGGCAGCCGCTGCCACATAAAAAATCCCACAAACAAAAGATACATATTTACAGAATGGGTAGGGTTACTTCATTGCTGTAATGCATTACTAGTTCTTATGATATAGGCTCAAATTTTGGGGTTAATTTTTGGGTATTTAAGTTCCACCTCATAAATTTTCATGTTTCAGCTCAACAACTATTCCAGCATGGAAGGTGTTCCCATCAATGGAATATTTTGCGTTCAACCCATATGGTCATTTTTGTTGAACAATCAAGTAATCAACTTTATTGTTCTATATGTTATTTAATAGGAATTGTAGCAGAAGACAATTCTGAGTTCTGAAATTATAAAGCAACCACTGTTTACAAGCAAGCACTATTTAGAAGCACTATTTTGGGTCCAACCCTTAACACTTTCTGCCTCTATCTCTCGGACAGAAGATATGAAGAACACAATAATTACCTTTCAAATGATTATACCAAAAACAGGCCACAATGCTTAACAATCATCATCATTATCATATTGTCAACCCACAGTTTTTCATAGAACAAATCCAATCACGAAGATCAATATCAGAGACAACAACAACAAGAGATGCCAACCCAGTCAGCTGATATGCCAAAACAGAGAAAAAGAACAAACAAACAAACAAACAATAGAACAACATACACAGTCAAGAAATGAGATTGGGTTAACAGAAGCACTAATTAATGAAGGGTTCGGAAACCCCTTTTCAGAAGAGCACTGATACGAGGTAAACGAAACCCAAGACCCTCAAAATATCTCCAATGGCAACCAGCTCCCAAGCAAATAAATGAAGAGGAGAACGAAAACAATAGCTACCTGTGCTCGTGACAGAGGAAGTGGTATAAAGAAAATCCGCGTGGACAGAGGAGGCTGGCCTGCTTCACGACATTCGTCTCATTGCTCGTCACTCCTCGACAAAGTTTAAGTGCGTCTGTTTTGTGACTTAGGAGGCTAGGGTTATTTGTCATAAAATAATATTTCCGAGGGGCAGGCAATCCATGGGAAGATTCCGTCGAAAACAAAGAAAATTTCAGACGGAAGCAGTGCGGTGGGTAAAAGGTCGTCGGAAATGGGGCTTTTTTTTGTAGTGTTAGATAATTATGATATATGCCACCAATTACTCTCATCATAAGTATTAAACGAAGGTATATTTTAGACTAGACATGTAGTTTGTGTTAGTATTAATAATTCTTAAGTTGTACATTAACGTTAAACATCAATAATCAATAATTTTGATCAGGAGGGAGTCAATATCATTGTAAGATGGGCAACGAATACGAAATAATGACATTTAAGCTAAGGACACATAAGAGCTTTTGGTTTGATTTCATAAGTAGATGATAAAGAGGATCTAATAGTTTACAAAGCTAGAAAGGTTTCTTGAGACCGTAAGGGCTGGACATTCTTTGTATCATTTTTCCTCTTTATATATACAAATTTATTTTGCTAACCCCAAAAAGAGAGTAAGTATTATTGTTGATTTCAGTTTTTATAAACACTGGATTTTCGTACTAATGCGATCAAGACCATACACATAAGTTTGAGTTTTAATGAATGAAATATGTACTTTTTAGATGTTATCTATTCCGCACTCGACTACCTAACATTTACTTTGGGCATGATAATTGACGTGTCTTTCCTTGTCCTCTTATACTATAAAAGGGTCCTTTCAATGCTCTAACACTTACACAAGATATTGATCGAACTATCTCAAATTGATATTTTAAACTTAGTTCACATAACATTTTAATGGACGAATAACCTAACCTTTTGAACGTCCTACAACCCTAGGTTATATGACATTATTTTGGGTGGAATCTTGCTTGGTTAATCCTTATTTATTTCTCATATATAAATAAGAATTAATCAAGATTTACTTTGTTATACCTTTGTAATTATGGTTGGGTATTTTACCTTATATATTAATATACATTTTTTAGCTGATTAAAAAATACTACAACCTATCCATCGATGTAACTCTTGGAAAAGATCAATGTGTTATCCTAGAATAACTTTTATTTGTTGAATGAAGACCCTTTCATTTGACACCATCAAATCACTGAGGCCAATTTTTTGTCTTTGCTCGACGAGTTAGTTTTGCAGTCAAACTTTTTTCTGTATTCGCACTCGATCCCATTTGGCCCTTCTTTATAAATATTTTTGTTAATTTCAGTTTTTATAAACGTCGAATTTCATACTAATGTGATCAAGACCATGTACATAAATTTGAGTTTTAATTTAATGAAATGTGATTTCAAACTCTCTACACCTTTATATTCCTTGGAGCGTTAGATCTAGATGGTAAATTGTTCTTTTTGCTGATGGGATTTGATTCCCCTTTTCTTTTCTCTTGTTATGTATATGATAGATCGACAAACAATCCCTTCATACAGGTTTAGGTTGTGCCTACTAGTGTCTGTTTTCACATGGGTTTGGTTTTGGTCCCCCATGTTTATTTTATTCTGTATCTCTTTTTGTTTTTAATATATTCCTTAATATACTGCTTTGGCACAATCTCTTTTGCTTAAAAAAAACTCTCTTCCTTTACAAGGGTAATATAGAATCTTCATTGTGCTTTGAAGATGGAAGAAATTACTACTTGACTGAACATGATATATAATATTTTGTTATGATTAAAATGACAAAAGTCACATTTTTGCCCAGACCTGACAGACCACATAAAAGTAAGCGGGAGTCCTTATTTTATTTGAGATTTGAGAAAAAGGAATAGAGAAAAAAAATAGAATTAATGGGATTCAATATTTGAGTTGCATAAGCATAAGTGTTATATTCCTTTAGATGAAGCTGTTTGCTAGCTGTAACTTGCTATTAACATTGTACATGTTTGGTTAGAACAAAGAATTATATTTTAAACACTAATTTGTGTTTTAATTTTATTAAAATTGACAAAAGAAATACTTAATTGCTTACATACACAAATCCCAACACAAATTGATAATGTCAGAAGGTCATAGAATGAACAAGTAGTTGACAAGATTTTTTTTTTTTAACTCAGTATTGACAAAATTTAAGAGTTGCTGTTACATACATTAAGTTGATACAAATTATTAAAGATGAATAATGACAAAAGCCTAGAACATTATAACATTATGATAAATTTTAAAATAACGAATCATGTATACGTATATGATTATAAAATACCAAATAACAATAAATTAGAGTTGTAATTGTGTGTACTTTGTTGGATCATTACTGAATCAAAGAAAAGTTGGAAAAGATGAGGGGATAAGATGCCAGAGTCTTCCTCTCTATTGCCTATTCAGAAATTGGCAGCCTTCAGCGATAGGAGCATTATGGCTCATGAGACTTAATCCCACTATATAGGCTAGAGATGAGACCTAGCAAAAACCTAATCAACAGTGTGTCTGATGAGTCCACCTATCATAGAAGCTCAGTCAGACACTAATGCCTACACTGCTGCCTAACTAGGCCCAATATCAACAGATGTTGTAAGCCCAACTCAACATAATCACAATGAGTCAGTCAAAATATTAAAATTGGAATATCCATTAACCCAATTAATTTAAAATACAAAACTTATTAATTAATATTACCCACATAAAGAAAATTTCTAACATTCTCCCACTTGGGCTATATTAATTAATTTAATATTATTTTGAAAATCATTTTATTTCGAAAACGACTCTATTGGGTTAATAACTGAAAATTCATCTTACGTGGTCACAATTTTGAAAAATAATATTCCAATTCCAGTGTCTTAAAACGATTCAATCCAACATAATCCCATCATAGGAACATGGCGATCAATATACCAAAATATCATAGCATATGACCTTCCATACTCACATACAATGAGTATTACATCTTCATGAACTTGAGCCCAGTAATGTAGTAAGAATAAGTGCCAAAAAGTGATTAACAATGTAACACACTAATTCATATCGGTCCTCAATGTAATTTCTCAACAACATGAAATTACATTAGTGCAATTTTCAAGCAACATAAAATTACACTTTTTCTGATTCAATTTCTCAACAAAATGAAATTACATCACCGCAATTTCTAAACAACATGAAATTGAATTAACACAATTTCCAAACAACATGAAATTGCTCAGGTTAAATAAACCAACATGTCACAATACAACATGAGATCTCAAAATTTGTGACATCCATATATCTTTAAGCTCACAACATGCTTAAAGATATTATTTCATACATATATTTCTCAGTCGACAGGAGAAAAATAATAATGATGATCATCAATAAAATTCAAACAAAAGTCACAAAATAATTACCAGTTTGCATACAAAAGTGATTCGAAAAGCAAACTGAATATAACTCCCACTGATCAAGGGAATCCAAAGAATCTAAAACATTCAAAAGCAAGCCTCTATAACTCCCACTAATTAAGCTTACTACATGAATATAAAATACTCTTGTTCTACACACAAAAAAGTCATCGAAAAGTTTTTCCTATCAAAGATTTTTAGATGAAAGGCTCTTGTTTCATTCAATGAATCAAAACCTTATTGAAAAATAAAATGTCATCTACATAAAGTACTAAGAAACTATATTTACTCCAACTTACTTTCATGTAGATGAATTAGTCAAATATATTTAAATCAATTTAAAGGAATTAACAAAAGATTCACTATTAAGGCAAAATGAATGCATTAAAATAAACTATAAGGCAAAATACAACTTTTAACAAAGCAAGTCATTACAACGATGCCAACAAAACAATACATCTCATTTGGACAGAATGCACATACTAAGGATTAAACAGAGGGCAAAGCCTCAAACAAATAAATCAATAAGCATACACTGGCTTCAGAGAACTATTCCCTTTGGACAGACAAATTACCTAGACCAATGCACCTCCAATAACTTTATTATAGACAAGCTTCCAATTAAAACACACAACAACCCCCTTTGGGCAGGAAATTGTATGAAATAACCAAAAACATTCTTCAAATTTAAAAAAATTCATGACTAATAAATTTGGTCAACAACAAAATAATTTATATATCATAAACCCTCTTTTGGGCAGGGAATATAATATACAAATATTTTTCATCACATTAAGATTTAAACAACAAGGAGAATTACATATAATTATAAAAATTCATCACCTTTGGGTAGACAAACTTTTAAATTATACATATTTCTCCATAATTCCCATGTAATCTAAAAATAATTTATCCTCTTTTGAAAATAATATATCAACAACAATGCCCACCAACATAAAACACTTCACAACATGTTTTTTGAAAAACATGAAACACTTCACAATATATGTTTCTAACAACATGAAACACTTTACAACATGTGTTTATAGCAATATAAACACTTCACAATATACATGTATTTTTAGAAATCAAATATAATAGTCTAAAATTTATAACGCCAAATGTGAATCAAAATTCCAAAAATAAGACATTAAATCATGGACAAGTAAGCTTCCACAAAAGTGAAATAATCCAAAAATCAACTATTGGAACAACAACCGTACCAGTTTCAGGAATTTCAAAACTTATACATGAATAGTACTAAGGTCCAAAAAATTCTAAAACGTAGAGGCTCAATCAAAAGTTTCAATTTACATTAAAAAAAATAAAGACTCAATCCAATGAAAAATAATAATTCATTGATTCACAACACCAAGTATTTCACTAAAACCCAAAAGTGAAACTATAACTGAAAGTCCTAATGGATTTCAAGAATCAATAAATAATAATACTCAAATCTAAATACATAATTCATACTAACAATACAAAATATTTCAAAAATAAAAATTAGTAAAAACAAACTAATAATTTCAGCCGGTAATGCCACTGATTTTTAAAAACAATAATAGCTATATAACTTCACATTAGTTGAAACAGTAAAGATAGAAGATAATAACCAGAAAAATAATTTATGTTAGCATTGAATAAAATAATTCACTAGAATTCTAAAAGACACCATTCCGAAAGTGTATTCTACAAAAGATGCATAGTTGAAAAAAAAAACCCTCAAAAGTCCAAAGTTTATAAATTGTGGGACCTACCCATGTAAAACTATTTCTTATAAGCGACATAAATAATTCCAGACATATGTACAGTGAATATATAATTCAAAAAAATGATACTTAATGCTCACTTACTAATAACTAATAAATGATAATACTAACTCATCTTTGGTGTTCAAAAAAATAAAGATAAGTATTCATGTTAAGGTGAACAGACCATGAAGCATTGTTATTCACACCATCAGAAAAATTTTAAAATAATAAGTGAAACCAAAAATGGGGTCCAATTCACACAAAAAAATTGCCAATATCCAAAAATGGGGTCCAAAATATCGGAACATTAAGCCCATGTAAGTGTGAAAATAATGAAACCAACTTATTTATACAACAACACAATACCGAATAAGGCTTGAACATATAGTATGGTATAAACAATACCAATTACAAAATTCATATTAGTTAGCCATGTTTATTCAAATACGAAATAACACATAAACTAAGGGTAAGACTTTAGTACTTTAAGCTCACATATACAAAATATTAGCATATAGCAATTAATGCGTGAGCAGCATAACTGTGCAAAGATGATAATAAATGATAGTAATTTCATTATTAAAGTGACATAAGAAATTAATTCACTAATAAAGCCAATATTAGGCACAATTTTTCTGGTTCTCCAAATTCATGCAACAATAAATGCACAAGACTTTAATAATTATTTCACGGAAATTAAAAATTTCAAAATAGCTTAAAATTTTCACAAAAAACAAAAGCAACTCACACCACAACGTCAACAAATTCATTGAAACTAAAACTTTATGTTTACAGAATAATTTTGTTGAAACCAAAACAATTCATTAGATAAGAATAGTGAATCAAATTTCAAATCATGAACAATATCATGAAACTAAACAAAATTGAAATAATTATCAGCAATAAATATTTCAGGTAACAATAACGAAAAAAATGAAAAAAAAAAACAATTATTCATGAGCAATAACAAAAACAATTAAATATCATAAACTCTCATTTGGAGAGAGAATATAATATATAATTATTTTTTATCATATGAAGATTTAATAATGGAGAAAATCATATATAATTGTCTAAAATTTATCCCCTTTGAGTAGATAAATTTTATAAATTATATATCTCCATAATTCCAA
>PYAF01003073.1:867730-887629 GCA_007407185.1 Glycine tomentella
ATTATATGTTAGAAACCCCCGTTGGACAGATAATTAACATATAATAATTGCAAATAATAATTAACATATAACAATAATTATTAAAATAACAATAACAACTCATAAACCAAACATGTTCAAACAACATAAAACACTTTTCCAATATGTGTTTCTAGAAATTATTGCATTTGCCAATCAAGAAAAATTTCACTTATTGTCAACCATAATTATTAAAATTGGGTACTAAAATAATAATTTTGCATTATATTACGTTAAATATGAATACATTAAAACAACACCAAGAGATAACAAAAGGAAAAATATAGCAAAACCCAGTATATAAATAACAATCACAATTTTTTTTATGTACCCTAAAATTTGGGAATAAAAATTCCACTTTCATAATCCACGAAAATACACATATCATATATTAATTGAAAGATTTCAATATGTAGAACAAATGTCCCAAGGTTCTCAATTTAATTGAATAAAAATATTTCAATTTTTTTATTCCAATCGACAACATGGATTTTATAATCATATACACAAGACTCTAATACCAAATGATAAATTTTAAAATAACTAATCATGAATATGATTATAAAATACCAAATAACAATAAATCAGAGTTGTGATTGTGTATACCTTGTTGAGTCGTTACTGAATCGAAGAAAAGTTGGAAAAGATGAGGGAATAATCAGAGTCTTCCTCTCTATTGCCTATTCAAAAATTGGCAGCTTTCATTACCCAACTCAACATGATCACAATGAGTCAGTCAAAATATTAAAATTGGAATATCCATTAACCCAATTAATTTAAAATACAAAACTTATTAATTAATATTTCTCACATAAAGGAAAATTTCTAACACATTCGGATATTTTTTCTTTTTTTTTTTCTAGACAAAGAATTCTTCTATATATTTTAATATTACTTTTTATACCACTTTATAACGAAAAATATATATAATCACCTTCCTTTTAAAGAATTTGATAAATTTCCATTAAATAATTAAATACAACTTTTATGTTTTAAAACATTATCAAACATGTCTTAAAATATATACTCTCCTTAGTTGAAATTATATTTAAATATGTTGGATATTATCATTGAATTTTCCTTATACGGTACTTTGCGGTGGATACATCAAAACTAGCCCAACTTGTGTGCACTTAATCAATCACGCTCAAACACATGAAAACACCTAGATATTTTCTCAGCTTCAATCTAATACAAACCACACTTTGTGAATAAGATGAGTGGTGATGGGACCGTAAATGCGAAAAAGTGACACATTGGCGATATCCTCGTCCTCTTGGCATTGCACTCCTTGTTACTTTTGGCTTTTCCTCTCTTTTCCTTTTTGCCCTTTCCTTCCCTTTTCCGAAAGAAAGCAATTATTGATTTCTTTTCCTCCATATATCTATGCCCAAATTTCAATTATTAGAACAAAAACTATGCAGACGGTTCGTTGGAAGTAGGCCTCATAATTAATTTCTAGCCATCCCCCATAAAAAAAGCTTGCTATAGATTTCATATATCTATGCTCCTTTTCCTCCGTTGCACATTACTACACTCACAATTCTAGGATATTCGGAATTTTTTATTTCCAATTTTTGTGAGACCGTGACATGAAAATGACATTTATATTTTCCAGATTTTTCTTTTAATTGCCTAACATTTTGGCAGCCTATAGCCACATATCCATTACTCATCTCCCTAAGAGTCCTGATCAAACTAGCAGCCAATATAAAGTTTGATGAAACTTACAAATTTAATCACCAAAATTATAGTTTCTAATAATGGTTTTTGTCCCAATTTTGAATGCCAAAGTGAGTTTTTGTTCAAAGGGAAACGAAGGTAGAAAACTTTACCTTTGCCCTTTAGTCACTCATTGTTGTACAAGTACGATATAAATTATGGAAAAATTGATTAGCATGGAGAAAGTGCTTCATGCCTTTAACTCACACTTGCTAATAGTTCAATGCAATTGGTCCTACCAGCACTCTTCTATTGGCCTAAAGTGCCTAATACTCTTGTATTATAAGGTTTGACAAATGTAGTTATTAAGCCATTTTCGCCTCTCTTTTGGTCATGTGAAATATAATTATGGTGAAAAGAGTAAAGCAGAAACGCTTAGACTACGGGGCACGGTTTAGGAAGCATGGCCACTTATAAAGGTGACTTACTAGAAAAGCAATTTCTTGAATCATTGCTTCATGCTCTTATCCCTCTTTAATCCATTGTCAACTTCAATGGATTAGGAGTCAGCTTCCCACTAAAGATTTATATAATAGTACTAAATATGTACATTAAATTGATTTGATTATAACATATAGTGGATGAATCACAATAATTTTTGCATTGAATGTGTTAGGCACCCATTGTATCAACATATTAATTGATGCTAATTGGTTTCTTACATCTTCTTTACTAGAGGATTCATTAGCACTTGAAGTCAACCATTTAGCACCGTTTCTAGGTTCATGTGAAACATCTCCGTCTCCCCCTTACAAGTTATGATTTACAAGTACAATATTAAGGTTCTATTTGTCCCACTAATACCCCATTATGATTTACATGTTTGTAAGAAAGTCAAAACTTTATCTTTAGTTTTTAATTCATGGAATTAATTAAGTCAATTTGTATTTTGGTTTGCATTGAGATATTATTGGAGTATAAGTGTGAAGTAAAGTCTCATATTGAGTAATAATGAGAGCATTGAACATCATATAGATGAGAAGAAGATTCATAAATGAGTCTTTAGGTTTTAGGTTAAAGTGTGATATCACGCTCACTTATATGGTTGCTCATGTACCCATTGGTTAAATCTTCCCAATGTTTATCTCCCATCAAATTTTTCAACAATTGGTATCAGAGCTTATGGCAGGAGAAAACTACCATGTAGAAGCAACTCACATTTGAGGAGGAGATTGTTAAAACACAAATGTACAAATGTGAGATGAAATCACATATTGGGTAGCAATGAAAAGAAAGGTTGAACATTATATAAGTAAAGAAAAAATTCATAAACCTGAACCTTAAAATTTTAGATTAAAGTATAATATCAAAATTCATTTATGTAGTTGTTCATTAGTATAAATCTCATGAGTATTTAACCCCTCCCATGCAGAACATATATCTTACCTAGGGAACACGAATTCAGGTGTGTCACTAAAATGGAAGCGTGTCACAAAAAGGAAAGGGCAAGAGATAAAAAAATGTGCTTTGGAAAAGCATATTAAAAAAAATAAGGACTTGAAGCACTCCTTTTTGACAAAAAGTCAAAAAAGAAGAATGCGAGGTAGCTTTTTAATTTCCCTCGATATCGAGTAGACCGATTTTTCATTTAATTCTAAAGGGCACATTGATGCAACAACAAAAGGTTTCACATTATCAAAAATAATAATAAAAAAGTAAATTGCACTCGCATTTTTTTGTATTTTTTCTAAATTACACCCGATACCCCTTCTGTTTTACACCCTACAAAAAACTATTTAATTGTTTAGTTTACATTACACTCAAACTCTCTCCCTCCTAAACATTGTTTAATAATTTAACAGAAAATAGACACATGCTGATCACATGAACCTTAAAATTTTTAGATGATGTAGTTGTTCATTAGTATAAATCTCATGAGTATTTAACCCCTCCCATGCAGAACATATATGTTACCCAGGGAACATGAATTCAAGTGTGTCACTAAAATGGAAGCATGTCACAAAAAGGAAAAGGCAAGAGATAAAAAAATGTGCTTTGGAAAAGCATATTGAAGAAAATGAGGACTTGAAGCACTGTTTTTGGACAAAAAGTCAAAAAAGAAGAATGCAAGGTAGCTTTTTAATTTCCCTCGATATCAGGTCGACCGATTTTTCATTTAATTCTAAAGGGCACATTGATGCAACAACAAAAGGTTTCACATTATCAAAAATAATAAAAAAAAGTAAATTACACTCGCATTTTTTGTATTTTTTCTAAATTACACCCGATACCCCTTATGTTTTACACCCTATAAAAAACTCCTTAATTGTTTAGTTCACATTACACTCAGACTCCCTCCCTCTTAAACATAGTTTAATAATTTAACAGAAAATAGACACATGCTAGTCACATGACTTTTAATGAAAATTTATGTCCAAAATACCCTCATTTTCATCCTCAAAATCACACCTTGGGTTTTACAAACTCTCTTCTTCTTCAATAATCCCTTTTCACTTACGACCACCACTTCCTTCTCCTCCTCCTCCTTCTCCCACGGCAGCATCATCTCTTCCTCCTCATAGTCGTTCTTGTCCACCAACACAACGTCTGGGCGCACCCACTCCCGCCGGAGCAACCACCACCACCGTAGCCATCGCCTCCACCGTAGTCACCCCCACCACCATAGCCACCTCCACCGCCGCCATATCCACCTCCACCACCCCCTCGTCCCTCGCCATAGATTCGGTCACCATCACCGCTGCGTCTGGTTCCCTGGACATTGGTACTGTCGGAGTTAGTGACATCAACAGCCTTGTCGCGTCAATTAAAGTTAGATTCAAAGGAGGAGTATCAAGTGCAATTTGAGAAAAGTAAAGGGAATGCAAGTGTAATTTACTCTAACGGGTAATTTCATCTACTCAGATATTTCAATTGATGTTAGTCAACAACTTTAATAGAAGGGGGTAAAAATAATGTATAAAAAAGGAGGGATATTGTGTGCAATTTGAGAAAAACATAGGGAGGTACGAGTGTAATTTACTCTAAAAGAAATAGACAAGAATAAGAAAGGTTGGTACCTGTTAACCAAGTCACATGGTAAGATATCATGTTCCATCTTTTCTATGCGAGTATCATTGATGATGGAGTATTATATTTGAAAATAAATTGACCATGTATTTAGATTTTAGAATTTTTTTTAAAAAAATAAAAAAACTAGTGGAGACTCTGTCTATATATATAATTATCCTTTCTGCTTTGACCTTATATATAAAATAGAAATATCGCTCATAGTCATCGATGAAAAATAATTACTATTCTCAATGAAGACAATTTCATATCAATATCATGATGAATAAAAAATATATATGACTTGTTCCACTTATGATAATCAAGTTGTTAAAAAAAATACAGCCATTAACTTCAAATGATCATGGGAGCATATTGTTGTCATCCTTCCAATTTTACATCTATAACAAAACCATATACTCATTCTGTTTTTTAAGATCTTAAATATGTGGTTCTGTATTTTATATGGCATATCTTACATTTCAAATTAGGCTTAGTTCAATTTTACAAAATTAATTATTCTCTATTGATATACTTTAATTTAGTCATACCCAAATGGAGCCTAAAATAAGAAAGAGGGTGCAAACTGAAATTCCTATAAGTCTAAAATTAGAAAGCGTGTTAAAACTTAAACCCCATCTAGGAATGAACCAAACAAAAAGTAAGCATCTAAAATAAACATGTTTGTTAGATTCTACACAAGAATCTCTCAATTGGCTGACAGTTTCAGATTGTACATGTCATGGCCCATATTCCATTTAGTATTGTATCAACAAATTTCCAATTGCTACCATTGCTAATATAGTCTATAATAGTCGTACAAGGGTTTTAAAAGTGTCATCAGTACCTGAAACCCTGCAATAAGAAGACCTCTTCTGATTAAGTTCAGCTTTGGACATTGGTAGCAAAACTAATTAAATGAAAGCTAACAGGAACAAGTCAATTGGGAAATGGAAATTATGTCAAGATAAATGGAAAATCAGGTGTACTGTGAGTTATCCCTAGAAAGTTTGGAAACGGTATTATTAGTGTAATGGAAAAGGCAGAGAACTATCAGGTGATTTGAGATACCAAAATACTTGTATTCAATAAGAGCAAGGATATCACTTTAAAGCAGCAGAATGTATGCTATGCTATCGTTGTCAATCCAGCTTCATCATTGCTGCATTTTGAAAACCATAGCAAAAAGTCTCTTTTTCTCTATTTCTATAAGGTTCAGCAGAGTATATATCCTAATGTTTTGACTTGTTACATTCAAATTGTTCGTCTAGGACATGGGACCTGAATAAAAGTTATCATATGTTGGATATCAATACTGTATAGTTTCAAGTATAAGCGTATACAAAATTAAATAAATAAATAAGATGATTGTTTTATAAACATACTAGAGAACTTCATTTTTAAATTCTGAATTGATAATCCTCAATTAACACAAGAGCATAAAAAGCTACTCAAGAAGGATTTCATTAGAATGAACAGAAAGCTATTCACCTTCAAGTTTGAAACAAATTCCTGTAACTTGTAATAAATTTACAGGTTTCAATGTAAAGAACATGACATGGCTCTCAGGTAAGATTTGTTTAGTTTTATTCCAATTTATTATAAAATATATTTTAAGCTGTTGAGATTGTTGGTTCATTCCAATCTGGCACAGATCACGGGGACGCTCAACTGATGCTTGATTGATCATATGGATATTAGAAAATGTAGAAGTTGCTCAGACTCAACCAAGGCTTCCAGGGATTTTTCATTGCCTCGGATGGCAGACATCGAATATCAATTCAAACATAAAGGTTGATTACACTGAACCAACAGTTTTATGGATGACTGGATGTCAATAAACATAATAAAATATGAGTAAATAATATATGCATTGACCGTGTTAAGAAAATTTATATTGTCATCAAATTATAAATCATCATATATAGTCACTTTATTAATTTTTACAGTAGTTACCTTAAAAACTATACTAACGATCACGATGTAAGGGTTTTTACAATGCTATTTGAAAATTCCATTTTCTTGGGCTAATGAACTTCTGTATATATCAGCTTCTTTGAAATTTTGAATAGTTATTTGGTTTAAAAGGAGACTTTGATTCCCAATTGATAAACTTCGCATACCATATCACTGTCATGCATGACAGGCAGTTTACGAGTTAAAGCTGTTGGTGTGTATATATTTCAATGCTGAAAAAGTAAAGTACCCAAATCTTATGCCAAAGAGATGAATCATCAGAAATAAGATAAGTTTTCGTATTTTCATAATTCCAAACCAAAGAAAGTTTCTACCTATTATATTGATAGTCTAGAACATTCCAAGTTACATTTTTGAATTAAAAGTATAATTCCTTTTAAGCATTTGCCCTGCTCTCAACACATGGCACAAATGAACTTCTGTTGGAGTTTCCACAGAAACAGCTCTTTCATTACCTTTCACTTCAAGAAAGGTAGGATTGTCAAGATTTTTTAACGTGCTCTATTCTGAAGTCATGTGATAAGTGATGAGTGCAACCATAGTCCACTAGGCACTAGCCAAGCAGGAGTTCTAAATACTTAAATAGTTGAATAGCATGTGGTAAACAACTTAGGCCTGATGATGTTGCTCCTTCTAAACATTTCAAACTATAAATTATCTACATGATTAAATTGTTTGTTATTTTTGGATTTTATGCCTGGTCTGAACTAGCAAAATTTCTCTTAAAAGATTTTTCCTTCTGTACTTTGGGAAAAAGAAGGAAATTTCTACTTCTTTCCCTAGTTTATATCACAACTTGGGTAGTAAGGTTTTCAATTCATAGTCTAGTTTAGTTTACTTTATTAACTTTTCCTAAATGTCAAGATTTGAAATATTGTATAAACATTAAACAGTTCCCTTAGCAGTTGGACAAGGAGTAGTACATTTGAACAGTTCCTGTGCATTTTTACCAGACTTTTTCATTTCTCTCTTTATCATAATTGCAACATAATCATAACACAGATAAAACTTGCTATGTTGGAGTAATCTAGTAATACATTTTTTCAATTTTTTATTCTGATATTGGAGTAATGCAGGATGATAAAAAAACTTGAACATTTTGGGCAAATGGAAGACTCCGAGAATCAATTAGTCAAATGCATCAACAGAAGGTATGAGTTTGTTTCATGTCAAGATATGCCTGCTCATTAAATAACTTTTGGAATATTAGATTGGTATTTTAACATGTCTACATGCCTTATAAGGCTCCCATTGCAAGGTATGTGACGTATGGGATTCCATTGTGGAGTTTATAAGGCTCTAGGCTCTTTAACTACAATAGCTAGCTTTTGTGGTGTCTGGTGTGTTCATCAATTGGTATCAGAGCCTTCCACCATGTCTCTTAACTGCAAACGAGCGTTACATGTGGTGATGTTGTCAGCATTGCAATGTTCGCCCAGGATTAGTCAAAGGGTTAGTGCACAACCAGCCTGCGTGGGTGGGTGCTGAAGTATGGTGGGATTGTTAGGATTCAATTGCAAGGTATGGGACTTGAGTCCTACATTGGAAGTATGAGACTCCAATGTGGCCTTTATAAGGCCTTGCCAAGGTTCTTATCACATTGTCTTGGAATTTGAATTTGAATAACGAAGATCAGTTCACATTACCCAGTCGACCAAAATTTCTGCCATTTCAGTAGTTAATCGCAATTATGTATCTTACATTCTCGAATTTGGAAGTCTTTTGTGGTTTCTAGTACTAACTGAAAGGGAGTCGCATAATTTGCATGGAAAATGTACCGCTTTGGAACCAGCTCTTAGCTATGCATTTTAAGTAGTATAAGCTTCATTGTACTAATGATTTATCACTTATTCCTTTTTCAAAACTCAAATGTAATAGCAATGTGTTTCATTTTCCAATTCAATGGCTAATTAGATTGTCTAACATGAAATGATAGTCTCTAAAGATGTTGAATGCTCCACTGATGTTTCACCGTTAGGTTAATCTGGTTATATTGGAAGCAGTAAAATTGAGTATAGTGGAGCTGTGCCAGGGTGCTGGTGCATTGAATGAGTTAAATGCAACTGCTTGCTTATATATACAACCTTGTGAGCACTATGCATACCCTCCACAAGATAATGAGGAAGTAAAGCATCTCCCTGTGATAAACAGTAAATCACCCTGAGGTTTACCATTTCATAATGCCTTTGATCTACCTAGACCATTATTTTAAATAGAATATCAGTTCCAAAATTCTGATTCTGGACCATGTGGAATTGCCATAGACAATGAGAATAGGTACCCTAATGTAAGCAGTCCTTTATTATATCCAAATTATATTAGCTCATAGTCCAGGGTATATTGTGAATTTGCTTAAATTTGTCAAGGGGCGTGGATTTTGAAATATTCAAGATGCTCCTATTTTTATACTCTTGATTTTTTGCTCTATTTTCTAGTTTATTGCTTGTATTTTTATGTTAGCTTTTTGCAGTTGAGAAATATGTTAACTGATAGGATGTGACCAATACTAGTAAATGAACTTCCTTAACATAAAATCCAGGTGTGGCTTTGATGTGTCACCTAAATCTATATCCAAGCCCAAAATCCAGCAAGTCAACCCCCGCAGGCCTAGATGAAGGGAGACACTAATTAGCGTGTTGTTAAAAGAGGGATAAACAAAAATGGAGGGAAATTGGTTGGTAAATCAGTTAGAACTTAGAAGAGAAACTGTTACGATCTATCTCATATCTTAGGCCCAATAGAGGATTAATAGTGCTGTCTACTGTTAGGCCCACTGTTAGCATTAATGTTCTTTATTTGTCTTTTAATAATAATAGATAAATATAGATAATATTCATCTTGGTAGGTTCTAGAATGGAGTTTGTTTGGAATATGTTTGTTATAAATATATAGTATCCCTCTATCAGAAGTAATGAAGAAATCAGAAATGTTAATTTTACCTCTCTTAGTTGTAGAATTAGGAGTAGAGATAGAATAGTTATCCTCTCTCTATCAGAAACACTATTTTATCATTGGCCAAGACAATGTTGAGTAGGAATTATAGGACGAGGAGTTTGGAAGTTCATACATGTTGCTATGCTCCATCTAATCTATCGCTGCTAGGAGTAGAGAGAAGTTCAAAAACTTGGTGGAAAGTCTCATAAAAGAGACTTTAGGCAAGATTAGAATTAACTGGAAGAAAAAGAAGAAAAATAAAAACATAAGCTTCGAATAGAATGGGAAAGCCATATAAGTCAATTGACATGGGACAAATGGAAGAACATCTTTTCAGGGTGTGCTGCATGTTGCTGCCAAAGAGGAAGATAAGGTCCAAACAAATGTGAGTATGGTCACACCCAAGTGATCCAAAACATACATTTCAACAGAGGCAGGAGTTGGATTCTATTTTACTATGATTTAAGAGGTTTCCAAGAGCCACCATGCTATTGTCTTGAAGCCTGGCGCAGCGCCAATCAATGAGAAGGCCTAGAGATATGACTATCACCATAAGGACGAAATTGAAAATCAAGTGCATCAAATGTTGGAGTCTAGAATGATTAAACACAATACCAATTCTTTATCCAGTCTAGCTAGTCATTCATGTTAAGAAAAAAGGTGGCTCATGGAGATTGAGTGGACTATCGAGCCTTGAATAAAGAAACTATTATGGATAAGTACTCCATTCCTACTATTAATTAGTTGATTGGTGAGTTGCATGGAGCCTTGTATTTCTCTGAAATTGATCTCAAATATGGATTTCATCAAATTTGGGTTAGAGAGGAGGATACGAATTTAACAACCTTCCACACATAAAGGACGTTATGAATACCTCGTCGTGCCCGTTGGTCTTATAAATGCTCCTTCAACCTTCCAATCAACATGAACTCAATTTTCATGCCCCTGCTCAGGGTAGGTGTTGGGTTTTTTTTATGATATTTGTTGTAAATAGATATATTTAGATTTATTTTTTAGTTATTATGTTTTTTGGGCTTAGCCCATTAGATTATGTAATCTCTTTATAAATAGAGACCTCTTGTATTGCTCTTACATACAATTTCAATAATACATATTCCTATTTTCAAGTTGGTATCAGAGCCCTCGATTCTGAGGGCTCTGCTTCCGCGCCTATCGCCTTAAGTGCGAAACCCTTATTCTTGACTCTCGCTGCCATCAGTCACCATCGAAAATTTTTCCGGGGAACCTTTTGGACCGAGAGGATCATTGTTGACTGTGACTGTCTTCTTTCTTTCAAATCGCAATTTTTTGGATTTTTCCATATCAGAAATGACGCGCAACCCCTCCAATCAGGTCTGTTTACACTGGTACGACACTTTTCAGGCCACCGTTGACCTCCGACCAAGGACAGATTTATTCGCGCTCGTCGGACGACCCAACCATCAAAAGCCCAGCTGCAGCAACCACCGCACGTGCTCCCACGTGCCCCCATTCCTCTGCGCGTGAAACCCACACGCCGATTGTCTCACTAGCCCGTGACGACGAGTCTTCACGTCGGACAACCACGGTTCTGATCGTCTCTTCCTTCTCTATCTGGATCTGTTATGGCTAGTTCCGACAATGGTTTAGGAACTGAGTCTCCTCTACGAGTTCATGGTCCCTCTACACAGACTATGGTGAACCCGCTTGGTCACAATGATCTTCCTACTCTACATCAGAGTTATTGACTTGATGGGTCAAATTATTTGTCATGGTCTCAGCTTATTCGCACTACCATCAAGAGTCGCGGTAAGATTGATCATCTTGATGGCCCTGCTCCTGCTGCCACTTATCCTAATTTTGTTTTTTTTTTTTTTTTGATAATGAGGATTCCCTTATTATGACTTGGTTATGGAATTCGATGACTCCTGAAGTGGGTCGTCACTGTATGTTTTTATCTTCTGCTAAGGAGATTTGGAAAATTGTCCGTTTAACCTACTCTTTAAATATGGCTGCGCGTTACGTAATAAAATTTTTTCTACTAAACAAGACTCCTTATCTGTGACTGCTTACCAATTGTTGACTGAGCTTGATCAATTTCAGAGTTTGAAGATGCAATGTATTGCAGATGCAACTGCCTTAACCAAGGCAGTGGAAGATGAGCGTATTTTTTATTTTCTTGCAGGGTTGAATTCCGAGTATGATCCTATTCGGGTTCAGATACTTGGCAAAGATACTTTACCATCCCTTTCTGCTGTTTTCAATACTGTTCGGGGTGAGGAGACTCGTCGAGGAGTTATGATGCACAATGCCACATCTGATAAGTCTGCCATGTTGTTATCATCCGATGTTGTTGTTCCTAAACCCGTTGATGGGTCTACTATGGTCTCAACAAGAAGGGATGGTTCTTCTCAAGGGAATTCTTTCAACAAAATTGTTGATGGTGCATCTTCCAAATTTAAGAAAGATGATCGTTGGTGTTCTTATTGTAGAAGGTCGGGTCATATCAAGGATCTATGTTTCCCTCCGTGGAAAGCAGAAAGTCTTTGAGAAGATGGCAAGGATGTGTGGTCAAGCTCATTTAGTTTCTCCTGATATAGCTACTGCACCAAATGAGGTCCAATCTGGATCTTCAGAATTTCCTTCTATTAGCCTAGATGAGTTAGAGCGGTTGCAGACCATCCTTGATTCACTGAGTAAGCAATTTGGTTCTAATGCTTTGGCCATGACTAGTATGAGTTCCACTACTTATTTTTTTCTTACTTCTTGTACTGATTTTAAACATTCTTGGGTTATTGATTCTGGTGCTACTGATCACATGGCTTGTTGTGCTGAATCTTTTCTTTCTTATAACCCTACTATTGGTAACTCATACAATAGCCGTAGCTGATGGTTCACACACATCAGTTGTGGGGTCTAGTAACATCCATTTACAGCCTTCCTTACACCTCAAAGATGTTCTTCATGTTCCTAAACTCTCCACCAATCTTCTTTCAATCAATAAAATAATAAAAGATTTAAACTGCATTGTAACCTTCTTTCCTACTCACTGTGTCTTTCAGGATCTTACCACAGGGAAGATAATTGGGGAAGCTAAGGAGTAGGGTGTGTAACAACCTAAAAATTATTCTATATATTTTGTTTATTTATTTATTTACTTAATTATTTATTTACTTATTAAGGTTAAATTCTTTAAATTTATTAAATAATCTAATGTGTGTAATTGTAACGTACTATATCATCATTTTTTTATGTAATTGAGATAGAAATAAAAAGAAACTAGATATTTATATATATATATATATATATATATATATCATATTTCATTACATTTCATTTCTATATTACATCCTAATATCATAGTTCTTCAAACACTGTTATTTATTTACAAAATACACAACCCCTTATCCCTATTCAAACATGTTCTCTAGTGCTATCCTCTTTACTGAGCACAATTATGGGATCTGTGGCCGGATTAGGATACACAGGAGCAAATTGTAAGAAGGGGCCGTGTGGGTTAAAATCTTCACTAAAAACAGAAATCGAAAAATGGGCTCCGAAGTAGATGTGGGCACGCAGGACAGGCTGCATAGTTACTACATAGCAATTTCTGACTTCATCAATATATCATGCTATGTCCAGTGCATCAAGGAACAATATGATTGATGCCATCTAAAATAAAACATTGGATAAATCTAGTGAGAAATAAATTTCTTAGTAGGCAAATCTAAACCATCAAACACGTTAGAAGGTTAATAAGTAATCAATATATTCAAATGAATGCATAAAATGATTAAGTAATTATGTGAATGCATGAAATGAAATGGTCACAGGTGCACATAGCCTCTACATATGTACAGTATGTAGGAATGTTGCAACCGTCTTACGCTAATCATGCATGAATTTTCATGTATTAGCACCTGATCTCTCTACATTCGTATTTTAGATGTAGTATGATAGGTCCGATTTCACAAATCTTGTACTGGACTTGGAAACTCGAATCAATTTTATTTACACCTCAAAATCCATTATATAATATAAGGAAAATACTTCTATCCTTTCATAACAGTAGGATGGTTAAAACTCCATACCTTGTCCAAGTAAAATTATACCAAGATAAATTTATTTAATATTCTCAAGCTATCGAAATTCATGGTAGTGGTTTAGTATATGGATTATATAACGTGGGAGCCAAGACCGGGTTGATGTAACCGAAATGACTGAAATGATTTCATCCTATATAATTGCCAAGGATATGGGTATGTTCAACATGGGCGTGTCATAGGTAATAGTATCCGGGATAGACCGAAATGACTACACCCGAAATAGTTTTAGCATGTAAAGGAGATTTTGGGATGGCCATGGTGAATACAACTTGAATAGTCAACGATGAATAGTTACGTCCGGGGTAGCGGGGTAAGGTTAATATGGAGGGTTTGTATCCGGGATGGTTATAGTAGAGTTAGTGTTTGAGAGAGTTTATAAAATGATTAATATGTCAGGGTCTGTCCATGGTAAGTTTATCACAGAGGTGTATATACGTAATGGTATTTGGGATGTTCGAAGGTTAACTGGAATAGGTACACCATAGATAGTATATCTAAGTTGGTTGAGATAAGATTTAACTATGATACATATGGATAGAGAAAGACGGGATACGTTTTTACTTGGATGGGATATCTATATTCAGGATTACCGGGGTAAAGTTAACCGAGATGAGTCTATCCGAGCTGGCCGGAATATGTTTACTCGGGGAAGTATAGCTTATATAGCTATTCTGGGTTGGTCGGGATATGTTGTCAGGAACGGAATATTTATTCGTTGTGGCTGGAATGATCATAATCAGGTGAGTGTATTTGGGTTGGGTAGTATTACCGGGATTGTTTATGAAGAATCTGGATGAGTCTGGACCGACTAGGGGTCTGTTTGGATGTAAGCTTCTCTAGAAGGACTTCTAGAAAAAGAAAGTAAAAAGAAAAAAATAAAATGAGCTTCTCCATAAGCTAAAATAGGTTTTCTATTAGCTCATTTGTAGATATCATCTCATTTTTTAGAGAAGTTATATTGATAAGTTTCTCAAAATTAGATAATGAAGAATTTATTTTTTCTTATAGAAAAGTTAATTTCATTTTTTTATTCTTATTTTTTTTCTTGTAAAAGTGCTTCTAGAGAAACTTACCCAAACATGTCCTACATTATATACTTATGGAGGAAGTATCATAAGTGCTTAAAATCAGGAGAGCCGGGGTGTGTGTAAACCGAGAAAAATAACCGGAATAGTTGTTGTATGCTTTGTTTGGTTATTATTATATATACATCTCATACATAGATAAGCTATTACCTTCTATCTTATTTTTTTTCCCGTGTTTAAACCATTTGATCAGTAATACTATTCACCCTTTAATTTCAAACGTTAATATTAGAATGCCTAATATAGTATTAAATTATTTAAATTATCTTGTATAGCTTCCCGAAGTACTAATAATTTAGATTCTAAATTATTGTCTATTCTGGGTTTAAAAAAAATCACCGTATCATAAATGAACCTTTCAAGCATAGTTTTCCATCTTAAATAAAGACTAAGTATGGCCAAATAAGCACCTAAATTAATTATAAACAAATTCTGAATTAGAGATTGAAACCTAGCCTACCTCCAATAAGTCTGATCGACTGAATAGAGAATTTATGGAATAATTTTAAGATAGAAAGTTTTTACGTGAAGGAAAGAAAAATAGAAGTATGCAAAGGTGGTAGAAAATAAAGGTTTTAATATGAAGGATGGGGCTGAAAGTTTTCGTGTAGAGATTTTCTGAATGTTAGGATATTTACACTAGTTTATTTAGTTGGGTTTTAAATGAGCTAATTGAGCTATAACCGGGTTAGGATTTAGTTTGGTTACAAAGTAACTAACCTTGAAGATATTTATCCTAAGTTAATCATGACAAATATTCCTTTCATTAATGCATGCCATCAACGTGGAAAGCTGCTTAAGGCTTGATTTTTGGTTATTTGTTCCCCCTAATGCGACATGGACATCCTGAAAGATTTTTCAAGAGATTTGGACTCAGCTTATCTCATTCATTGACTTTACCTTGACTTAATTATTCCAAAAATATTTACGTTGCTGAAGGCTTAGGAACATTTATGCACATTTGGATTTATTCCAGTTTGGGTAGTTAAATAAAATTTATCCTTATTCTTCTTAAATCCTATTTAATCATAAATATAAACTAAAATATATTTTTGAGGATGTTACAGGATGGGCTATACTACTTGGTTCCAAAGTCTTCTGACAAAGGTGCTAAGGATTACATATTGCTGACTCATGGCTAGTCTACTACGGACTCATTGGTTTGGTTACATCACAAGCGCTTGGGGCATCCTTCATTTAGTCTACTTAAGTATTTATTTTCGTCATTATTTTTGTCTAAGTCTGTTGAGTCTTTTCGTTGTGATATTTGCGAATTTGCAAAATACCATCGTGTATCTTTTCCTTCTAGTACTATTAAGAGTGTTGAACCTTTTGATCTTATTCATTCTGATGTTTGGGGTCCTTCTAAAGTTACTCATGGTTCTGGTAATAAATGGTTTGTTTCTTTTATTGATGATTGCACTCGTGTCACCTGGATTTACTTAATGCATGAAAAATCCGAGGTACCTCAATTATTCTTCAAATTTTATAAAATGATTGAAACTCAATTTGGGAAAAGAATTAAAAGGATAAGGTCTGACAATGGCACTGAATATGTCAATCAACGTCTTTCTCAGTTTCTCCAAGATCAGTGTATGATTCATGAACTTACGTGTGTTGACACTCCTCAGCAAAATGGAGTTGCTGAAAGAAAGAATCGTCATCTTCTTGAAGTTGCTCGTGCCCTACTTTTTCAAACAAATGTACCAAATCATTTTTGGGGAGATGTCATCCTTGCTACAGCTTTCTTAATCAACCGATTACCCTTCTGGATCCTTGACCATATAAGTCCTATTCACTCTATGACTTTTTTTTTTCCATCAGTGTCCTCCATGCAAAGTCTTCAACCCCGAGTGTTTGGATGTGTTGCCTTTGTCCATATTCACAAACATCATCGTAGTAAGTTGGATCCTAGAGTTCTCAAATGTATTTTTCTTGGATATGCTCCTGATAAGAAAGGTTACAAGTGTTATCATCCTTCCAGTCGGAAAACTTGTGTATCTATGGATGTCAAATTTCATGAATCTGAGTCCTTTTTCCCCAGTCCTCATCTTCAGGCGAAGAGCAGTTCGGTAAGTTCTGAGTCATCTTCTTGCTTTGAGTCCTTTTTCCCTAGCTCCTGTTGCAAAGATGAATACTGTGAGAGCCCTCTTATCTCTTGCTGCCCATTACAACTGGGATATCAATCAGTTTGATGTGAAGAATGGTTTTCTTAATGGTGAGTTAGAAGAAGAAGTCTATATGGAAATTCCACCTGGTTTTGACTCGATGGATGGAAGGAATAAAGTTTGCAGATTAAGAAAGGTTTTGTATGGATTGAACAGTCTCCTCATGCCTGGTTTGGAATATTTACTAAGGTTATGATAGCCTTAGGATACAGACAGAGTCAAGGAGATCACACATTATTCTTCAAACATTCCCAAGATGGGAAGTTAACTGTACTCCTTGTGTATGTTGATGATATTATTATTGTAGGTGATGATATTGCTAAAAGGAACCTTCTACAAGCACGACTGACCTCTGAATTTGAAATAAAAGATCTTGGAAGACTGAAATATTTCCTTGGGATTGAGGTAGCTCATTTAAAGGAAGGAATTTTTGTTAGCGAGAGGAAATATGTTCTTGATCTTCTCAAAGAAGAAGGGAAACTTGGGTGTAAACCCTCCAGTACTCCTATTGAGCAGAATCACAAGTTAGGTTATGAGGAGGAGAGTTCTTCAGTTGATAAAGGACAGTATCAAAGGTTAGTTGGGAGGCTGATTTATTTGGCTCATACTAAACCGGACCTAGCTTGTGCTATTAGTATTGTGAGCCAATTCATGCATAATCCAAAAGAAAAACACATGCAGGCAGTTGAGAGAATTCTTCAGTATCTTAAAGCCACTCCTGGTAAAGGACTGTTATTCAAACATGATGACAATCTCTCTCTTGAAGTCTATACTGATGCAGATTATGCTGGCTCTGTAACTGATCGTCGATCTACCACTGGTTATTGTATGTTTCTTTGTGGTAATCTAGTAATATGGAGGATAAGAAGCAAGACGTAGTTACCAAATCAAGTGCAGAGGCTGAATTTCGAGCTATGGCTCAGGGTGTTTGTGAATTACTTTGGTTGAAGATTATACTTGATGATCTTAAAATAAGATATGAAGGATCTATAAAGTTATTTTGTGATAATAAATCTGCTATTTGTATAGCTCATAATCCTGTTCAACATGACCGGACCAAGCACATTGAGGTCGACCGCCATTTCATCAAAGAGAAGCTAGATAGCGGTTTGATCACCACTCCATATATCCCTTCTGGACTTCAAAAGGCGGATATTCTGACCAATGGACTTTCCTCTGAAAGATTTCAAGAGCTTATTGGCAAGTTGGGAATGATTAATATCTATTCCTCAGCTTGAGGAGGAGTGTTGTAAATAGATATATTTAGATTTATTTTTTAGTTATTATGTTTTTTGGGCTTAGCCCATTAGGTTATGTAATCCTTTAGATAGAGACCTCTTGTATTGCTATTACATACAATTTCAATAATAGATATTCCTATTTTCAAGTATATTGTAGTTTATAATCCCTCTTGGGACCAACATATGATGCACTTTGGAGAAGTACTGTAATTTCTACTCAATCATAAATTTTTTTGGCAAATAAAAACAAATGCTTTTTTGGAGAAATATATATGGAGCATCTAGGTCATGTTATCTCTATTAATAGTGTGGTGATGGACCCTCTATGATGCAATGTGTGGTTGATTGGTCGGTTCCTGAAAATGTGAAAGGACTAAGGACTGTGACAATTTTATCGCCTAATTATAGATGTTTCATTAAAGATTATCGAGGGATAGCCAAGACACTTAATGATCTCACTATATATTGGAGCAACAGCATATTGGAACAACAGAAAATAAAGTTTATGCAGTTTATTCTGTTTAGCTAGTTAGTTATTTTCTGTTAGGCTTTTTTTCCTTTCTTTTTCTTCTCTTAGGCTTGTTAGTTTCTCCATCGGACTCTCTACCTATATATAGAGGCTCTTCCTTGTACCTTATCACAATTACAATACATTCAATAAAAGTTCTTGTTTTCTTTTCTGTTAAGCTCTGATAATACTATAAAAGAGGGATTTTCTTGGAATAAAAGGATGCTCAAGTAGCCTGAGACCTTGGAGACACATCTCACATCCTCCCTGTTGTTGGCTTCGTTGAATTTTTCTAAGAAGTTGGCCATTGAGAGTGATGCATCAAGCCATGGTTAATGGTTTAGCAATTGTTCTAATGTAGGATAGTGAACCAGTAGCTTATTTCAGCTTGGCATTGTTTTCCTATAATCTTTCTCGAAGTTAGTATATGAAAAGGAAGTCATGGCACTAGTGGTGGCCGTTCAACATTGGTGCCATTACTTGCTTGGAAGACCCTTTACAGTCTTCACGGATCATAAAAGCTTTAAGCACTTACTTCAGCAGAGAATTTCCACCACTGATCAACAATTCAACATTGTTGATTAATTAAGGAAATTTATAAACCTGGACCATATAACAATGCAATAGATGCCTTATCCTGAGTTGTAGATGAAGAAAATGAGTTAATTTCTATATCTTCCATACCTCAGTCTCACAAAAGTTAAGGAGGATATCAGACTTTACTTTACTGGCACACATAATAATTGGCCTGAAAAAGACTCTTCCAATTCTGGGTTTAAGTTATATGGTGACTAACTCTTCTACAAAGGGCAATTAGTTGTCTCCTAAACAATCCATTCTCATCCTTTGTTGCTGCAAGAATTCCATTCCTAGGATTATACATAAGAGGTTGCTGCAGAATATGTAGGTTGTTCATGGTTGTGAGACTTGCTACTAAAGGTATAAATACCAAAGTTTAGTCCCTCCAGGCTCACTACGACCACTCCCTATTCCCAATCTTATTTGGGAGGATGTTTCTATGGAATTTATAGTGAAATTAATATTTTAACTTGTATAAGAAGATAAATATTTATTTTATATAATTAAACTTTATAATAGATAAATATATTTAATATAAATATATAATTAAAATTCTTAATAAATATATTTGAATAT
>PYAF01003073.1:887729-901684 GCA_007407185.1 Glycine tomentella
AAAAAAAAAAAAAAAAAAAAAAAAAAAAAAAAAAAAAAAAAAAAAAAAAAAAAAAAAAAAAAAAAAAAAAAAAAAAAAAAAAAAAAAAAAAAAAAAAAAAAAAAAAAAAAAAAAAAAAAAAAAAAAAAAAAAAAAAAAAAAAAAAAAAAAAAAAAAAAAAAAAAAAAAAACAACACGAGGGGACCAAAGCAAAACCCCATGAGACAGAGCCAATAAAAGCAATCACTAAGCCTTAGAATAGCAAAATTATAAAGGTAATAGGTAGTCAAAATTACACCCATATAATTTGACTTCTCATATATCGAACTAACTTTAATCAATTATTACATCGTTCAATAACTTTTAATTGGATTGAAAATTTCTTTTACATAAATCATATATAAAAAAAATTACACATTAATCTAAAAAAAGATTGAAATCGACGTGATATAAATTTTTCATAATATACTAAAATATAGATCATTTCATTATTTTTTTATTATTGTTCAATTTTCATCAAAAAATTAACACAGATAATCTTAACAATATATAGAGATAATTCAATGATTAAATTGATAAAAATAACATTATATATATATATATATACCTCTAAATGTATGTATTTGCATTAACTATCATGGCCAAATTTCCATGTTAACTAATTTTCTTTTGCAGGTATCCTGTATAACCTACCTTATCATTGAGATACACTAAGCTTGTAGAGTTATACATAATTCTAATAATTAATTAAAGATTTGAATATCTTTGTAACTAAATATGACGACTAAAGTACATTAGTAGAATTTCTCTAAAATTTTGACAAATAAAATTAAAATTAAAATAGAAATCAATGAAATATAATTAGTCTAGTCTACTCAAAACAGCCGATTACTTAAAAAAAAAAAAAACCTAATTTCTTCCTTTATTTAGGTTATTAAACATCCTCCCGAAAGTTTCGAGTTTACTATTGATTTGCTAACAACAAAACTAATAAATATAGATCTAGTATTAGATGTATAATGTTTTTTTAGAAGTTGTTACAACCGAGCAACAGCCACTTTGCATTAAATTTTAAAAAATGACCAAATATATACCATTGTATTCAATTCAAAACCATAAAATAAGTCAAACAAAAACCAAAGAAGGAGAAAGAAGAAACAAGACAAATTCAACAATGACGCATAACTTCTCCTTCTTTGTGTTAGTGTTCCTTGTATTTGTTGCATCTTCCTATGCAACCCAGGTGCAGAAGTGGATGCCATTTGCAAGCAAACTAAAAATTCTACATTTTGTTTTAATCTTCTCAATTCAAAGCCTGGTGGAGCAGCTAGTGCAAACCTTGTTGATATTGCTCAATATGCTCTTGATGTAACATGTGCTAATATCACTATCACAACCAAACTAATTAAGAGGTTGATTCAAAGAAATCCTAATAACCTTGAGGCAATAGACCATTACATGTTATGTTGAGTCGAATTCATAAAGGTGCCCTAAGTAAAGTTGAGTCCACTCAAGAGATATTAAAATTGAGAGATTACTCAAGTATTTTCTTGAAGTATTTTAAAATATATAATTTAATACTTAATAAACATCTGTGTTAAAAAAATTAAAAGGATTAATGTGAAATTGTATAATAAATAGCATGTTATTAGTTAATATAAAAATTAATTTTCAGTTATCAAAATTTTATATTTAACAACATTAATGTGATCAATCTAATTTTTCATTAAATATAATTGTTACAGACAAAAAAAAATTGCTATTATAAAATTGAATCTTGCATTAATGACTAATATTTATCCAAGTGAAAATTACTTATAGATATAGATAATTGCCTTTGTAGGACGAATTGTTTAAGAGGATTTGTAATAAAAAAAAAAAAAAAGAGGTGACAAAATAAACTATTAAACTCAATGTAGATTATGAGCTACAACAGTTGAACTATAAAAGTTTAGATTTAATTTAGGCCTTTAAAATGATGTTTCAAGTAGTGTTAAAGCCTATTTTTAAGGCATTTATTATTTCATTCCCCTTTATTACTAATAAACTTCCCTTTTAATTTTTTTTCCAAAAATATCCTACAAAATACACTATTAAGTTTTCTTATTCTAGAATCAATATTTCGAAACTTTAGATCCTCTCTCTCGTTCAGACTTCAACCTCCCCCTTCCGTTTGTACCAACAATGCCCCAAGTTCTTAATTTTGGCTAACACTATTTCTAAAAACTTTTTCTCCATAAGTCTTTCTCGTGAGAAAAAAAAAAAAAAAGGCTTATCCACAACGAATGCAACACACGATGGCAAAGGGGACAATGAGGCTTGGGTAGGTGATGAAGGCTTGAGTCTTGAAAGATTGATCGGGGATGGAAATTTTGCAAAGAATACTCTTTTTTATTATTTTTTTAAACTTTAGGTTATGAGATTCATACTCTCTTCTTAAATGTTGTGGTTTTATTTAAAATTGTTAGAGCATTCTTCTTCTCCAGTTTCTCACGTTGACTAAGGAGGAAGAGTGAGGTACAAAATTTTGAATTGCTCTTCACATTTCACTTTCCCTTTTCTCCTTTTGCCACTCATAAAAGTAAAGTTAGTGCATTTATTTGACATTAAGCGCAGGAAACAGGACCAATTTTTGCACTATTGCTGGAGTTTTTCCGGAAGCAAACTGTGCATGTGGGTGTGTGGGTATAATGGTTTTTTCTTGATTTGGAACAAGTTGGGGCTAGATACTTGATTTGAGGAAGAAGCATTTTATTATATGTAAAGCAAATTGTGGAATGCAACTGAAGACAGTTCTGAGATGCGGACTGGAGCAATTTCTGAAATGCAAAACTTATGGATGTGTGCAAAGGGGAGTGTATTTTCTTGGGTACTTTTGGAGAAAAAAAAAAAAAAAACAAATACCTTTTTTGACTATTTTGTGGGTTATACCCATATTGAGCAATAATGGAATTAGACTAAAAAGATTTATGTTAGATTTAGATTCAAAATTTAAAAAACAAAAGTCCTACATTTCATCATGCGGGGCTTAGATCCTCTCGGCTTTTTTATTTTATTTTATTTTATTTTATAACTTCCCGGCTTATTATTAGTCTATATCATACTTAAATAATCTTATCCTGTGGTTATCATTAAAACAAAGGGGTTAATTGTCTTAGGCTTACCACATATTGGAACAAAGCAAGGGAAAGTAGTGATTGAATGGTTCATATCTTATGGAAGCACAAACCAACAAAAAAACATCAACTTCGGAGGAAGGAAGCACCATTCAAAGGATGATTTCCTAGCTTTTGCATCAGCAAAAAGGGGTGTGCTTCATGCACCATAAGTTTTTCTAATATATCATTAGTGTAATAGTTGAATTCCACAAATAACCTTGTATAGTATTAGGTTTATTATTTTAAATTCATTTGCTTTTGTCCAGAACTGCACTGCACCGTGTTTTGCTTCTTATGGATTTTGTCATCCCTTTTGTTCTCCACCGCACTGTCGAGATTCGTGTTCAGGTTGGCATTCATGGTGGTTGTCTTCTCCATTTCGTGGCGGTCCTAGTGAGGTGAGTTGTTTCGTCATATTGATGGTTGTGTAAAACGGGTCAGGTATAAGATACGGATTCGATAATTCGTAAGAAGGAGTAGGCATTGCAAATCTGTATGAGGTATACGGATTAGACAATTCGTAAGCCTCATACGGATTGGTCAATTCGTATGCCTCATATGGATTGGTCAATCCGTATGTGTAATTTTAATATTTTAAATACTTCTAAAATAATTAAATGAAAAATTAATTAATAAATAAATAATATAAATTAGAATGTGAAATTATAATTTATCATGTATTTATTTTAATTTTTTAAGTACATAAATCAACTTAGGAATGTTTGTTTTGTATTGAATTGTTGGACAATTTGGATTAAGAATTTTGCTTGTCTTTTATAAACAATTTGTTTAGTATGATTTGTTGTATTACATGAATCGAATACTCATTATAGGTTGGTTTGGTTAGAATTCTATTTGTAACATATGTATGTATGTCAATCAAAGTTGTTGAACGTGTTCATAATAAGGAACGTGTGTATGATTTGGAATAGTTGAGTGTTGTTGTTAGTGTGGTTTGGTTTGAAGTGATAAAGTAACATGTAAACAAAAGTTGTACAGATTATGGTTAAGACTAGAGGATTGTGTCGGGCTCTTGGAAGAGTTGTCGACTGAGCATCAGGTAGAAATGTTAGAGGTAACGAAGATGAAGCCCCTGAGTGGCGTAGGCTGACGACATCCATTCGTCGACAAAGGGCAGGTGGTGCTATTCATGAGGATCCTCCTATTCAGGAACCACATGTGGAGACTGATGTACTTGCGACCAAGGATATAGGTATTGAGTCAAAATCTTTTCTAAAAGGGTCGGAAGACTGTTCGGTGTTGACTGAGTACGCCGATCATGTGGCCCTTAGAGTTTGGGTAGGAGAGGTATTAATATGATGAATATGCGTATTATTATTGATTATCCATGATTGTAAACTAATATGTCTTTATTGCAGGAACGTCCAGAGTTAAAGTTGGCTTCCCACGGACGTAAGGTGGTTAAATTTGGGAAGCCTGAAACTAAGATTGAAGGCTTAGTGGCTGCTACATGCCTAAGTTCGTTGATTGCTTGCTTAGTAGAGACTGGAGACAGGGGATTGTTGTTTTCTTTTGTGGAGAGATGACACCTTGAAATCAGTAGTTTCCATCTGCTTGTGTAGGAACTGACGCTAACATTGGATGACGTGGCATCGCTCTTGCATATCCCTATTATGGGAGTGTTCCACTCCTATGATCAAATTGTCGTCGGAGAGACCATTACCTTGTTGGTTGAATTGTTGGAGGTAATCGTCGAAGAATCTGAAGCTGAGACGGCACAGTGCCACGGGGCATATGTTTCTACTATCATGGCTGCGAGAATTATATGATGTGAAGTGTCAATCCAAGCAATGGATACTAGCAGCCAGGGCATATTTGCTACATCTTGTTGGCTGCATTTTGTTTGCTAACAAGAGTGTCACACATATAGGTGTGGTATTCTTAGAAACTTTCTGCGATATGGACCAATTTGTCAGATTTTGTTGGAGCGCGCCTACTCTTGTGCACATGTATGATAATTTGAATTACGCATGTAAGCACCACGAGAAACATCTGGTTGGATATACTACTTTTGTTACAGGTAATCATATTTATTCATTTATGTATTGGATAAACAACAGTGTGTGTTATGTTTGATGTATTGCTGACTTTATACGTTTTCAATTTGTAGTGCTGGATATATGAACATTTTCCCATTGTAGGAAATGTGGTTGCAAACGATCACTATCAGGAGAGGCAACCTCGTGCCTGCCGCTGGAAGAGTGCCAAGGCATTACCTGTGACAACCTATCATAAACGTATAGATAGGTTGACACTTGATGATATCTGTTGGACACCGTATGGGGAGCCTCGTGCCCACATGAATTTTGACATGATTAGTTTATTTTCTGGGTTCATTAGATGGGATCCTCACATTGTCAGACATTTACCAGAACGGGTCCTTAGGCAGTTTGGATATGTTCAACAAATTCTAGAATTGCCTGTGGTTGAAGTTCCCTCCATTGAAGATGTTGACAACAGATGGATCCACTTCTCAGAGTACATTGTAGAGATTGGAGACTTGGTTGATTATCCAAGTCAATGTGTTGTTGGATATATGGAGTGGTTATACCGTATTTCTCACCCACTCATGACTCTGCCACAGGTTGGGGAGGTAGGTAGACGCATTCTGTCAGTGGCTCATACTGTACCAGTTCCGCCACCCGTGCATGATCATTGTACAAAACCTATGCCACATGTAGCGTCAACCGCATCTCTTCAAGACCAGACGCCAGCACATGCTATGGTAAATTTGCTTCATTTTATTATTTTAGGTTTATTGCACTTATTAATTGGGTAATGCAATGTTCATATTTTCAATATGTGCTTATTTCAGGCTGTGTGCCAAAGGTTAGCTGAGGGCTTACAACATATGGTCGATATGAGGATGGTTACAGAGGGCACGGATGCATACTTTGAGATGGAGCAACTGTTGCATCTAGCCTGTGGTGTCACTGACTACGAAATTGTCTATACTCGAGCTAGATGGCCAAAAGATACGCAGAGGAGGCATTCGAGAGGGTGAGGTTGAAGATGATTAGCACAGATTTATGTATTGGACACCAAATTCAACATAATTGTATTCTTGTTATGACAACACTAACTTTTGCGGGTTTATAATTAAATATTGATGCATATATCAAATTAAACAACGCTTTAAGGTTTCAAAAATTTCTACACATCTCCTAAATCAACATGTTGTGTGCGCAACTTCATTGATTTAGTATATATTTACATTCGATCAATATAAGGATTGGGCCACTGTTGAGCTTCATTGGTACAATGAGTAGACCATAAGAACGTCATCGATGGCAAAGGACAATGTAACTTTAAAAACATGCCCTACCACATGTATGCTTCTTTCTAAGGATGTCTTTATGTCAATATGTTGCAAGGCGATCATATTGTTCATGGCATCCCAAACACTATATAAATCTCTAAGTCTATTATGTAGTAGCCGCTTTAAGGTCCAATGGACAGACTCAACCCTGTAGTTTATGATTAAAACAATTAATTTCAAAAACATTAAACTTATTCAAATCATAATTTAATCAATGGTCAGACATCAAAGTTATTCCATCCATTTATTCAACTATTTTAACAATTTTATTATCTATTAGTTGTAGTATTTCTCAAATGCATGATTTTATTTGTCCATGTTGTAACAAATTTTTCTTTGTGGGGATTTAACCATGTGTCTTTCACATAATCAACGAACGTTGACCATGGTAAACATGCAACATCAAACTTCACAAGACAATCATCATATTGTTTCTCAGTTTCACAATCAACAACACTTCCCCATGCTTCCATGACATAGTCCCTTGTGTTCTTTTTCCGAATATAAGTTTTACATTTTGTCTTCACATTCTTGTCAATGTGAAACCAACACAATAAATTGGTTGACTTTGGAAAAACAGTTTTCACAACACTCATCAATGTTGAATATCTATCGGTAACAATGACCTCTGGAAAAAAATCACTTTTAATAAAAATCTCTCTAAAGCGCTCAAGGGCCCACAAAACATTGTTTGTACGTTCTTCCTCTAAATAGGCAAATGCAGCTAAAAATGTCATCCCAATAAGCCCAATAAGTGTCACACCAACAATGTCAAGTAAAGGAATTCTGTACCTGTTTGTTTTGCATGTATTGTCTATCAAGAACACCATATGATATGAATTGCTCAATTTTACTGCATCCGGATGTGTCCAAAATAAGTCACGTACAACATTTTCATCCTTCAATCTATGCCAATGAATATACATGTCGCGTTCAAGAAGTTTCATTAATTGTTGCATTTCAGTATTATTGTCTCTTGTACACGTCTGGTATGTATATCTTGCATTGTATACTTGTTTCAAACTTGTATAATTATTGATATTGTGCTCCTTCAAAGTTAGAATGATACTCTTTGGTTTCACCATCGACCTTGTCATATCAATAACAATGATCTTCTCCTCCTCAGTTAGTCGACCAGCATATGGGTGTCCACAGAATGACTTAGCCAAAGCATGACTATAATTGTCACATATAAGCTTACCATCCACCCTTAACCTCCCGGGACTGATTTGTCTCACAGCTTAAAAGGGCAATCACATGTTCTAGTGCTAGTCATTGAAGGTGTCAAACCTTTTTTCCATGCTTTATACTTTCCACTCCTTTCACAACCAATTAACACAAATGATGTCCTTCCTATCTTTCCAGTTGACATGTCACTCCTCATTATGACAGGTACAAAACCATTATCATATGCAACAGTGCGAGCCTATTTCAATACTTCATCACGAGATTCAAACACCTACAAGAATGGATAATTCATCTTTAATCTTCTTAATTCAATCATTTAACAATTATAACTACATTCAAAATCATATAAATACCTCAGATATTTTGAACGTTGTAGAATAATCAATTAAACAATTATTGTTTTCAAACGCATCAGGATTCGCTCCAATGTCTTCATTCATCTTAATTTCTTCAGGCATAATATTGTCATTCACTCATCGTTGTCCATCTTAACAAATTTAAATTAAATTTAATCATTAACAAAAACATACGCATAATAATAATATTTACTAACATTGAATTCATAACATAAAACAAATTCAATAAATATTTGTATCAACATCAATATTAAAATATCAAACTAAATTCAATAAAGTGTTCATTAAATAAATAATAACATATTTTAACAAAACATTCAAAATTCAAGAACACCATTTAAATCAACAATCAAAAAATTAACTTATTGAATTCATCCACAAAAATTACAACATCTATCCAATTTATTACATATAATTTTTCTACTTAAAATCAATTTTAATAAAATATATTTTAATAAAATTAAAGATTTTTTCAAAAAAAAATATTTTTCAGCTGTATGGATTGAGTAATCTGTATGCTCCTTACAGATTAGGAAATTCATATGAATCATACAAATTACCTAATCCATAAGGAGCATGAAGGTTGCCTAATCTGTATGCTTCTTATGGATCGGGATATACATACGGATTATGTAATCCGTATAATCCATACGGATAACAGAATCCATATAATCCATATGGATTACCGAATCCGTATGACAAAAAAATAACACTTACCTCGTTGTAGTCACCACGACGTCACTCCACTCCGACGAACCCACCACTGAATGCGTTAAATCACCACTCAACTACCACCTCTAAAAGCAAAACCATCAATGCACAACCTTATCAAAGAACTCAAACAAACCAAAATGAAGAACATTAAAGCAATAATGAACATACAGGTATGAAGCCAACAATGACGTTAATAAGGAAGAAACAGCCAAGGGCATTTGTGAAATTTCAACAAATTTAAATGGTGTATTAAAAAACCAAATGGTGTATGAAGCATAACCTTAACAAAAATTGATGAGGCCTACATTAAAGCATTACCCAAGTGTAAGATCTTGCTATTAACACTCCCATTTCCTAAGTACACCCATTTGCCCCCTTTCTACCTCTCAATTGCCCATTATATCTTTTTTCTTAAAAAAAGTGCACTCATTTTGCTTTTTGGAAATGTATTTCCAGAATTACATATACCTATTTCAGAAATGTATCTTTGGAACTATGATTCATAGTTCTAGAGATATACTTCCAAAATAGGTATATATTTTTCAATAAAATATCACTTAATAATTGAAATGGTTGACAATAAATAAATAAAAATATGATAAACGCTTATTTTATACCCATGTTTGTTATATTTTCATCCTATCATTAATGTTCTTTAAATCCTATCTAAAATCTTTTTTCATCTTATCTTTATTATTCTTTAAACCCTAATTATAAACTATCTTCATCATATATTCTTTATATAATATTGCATTTTCATCATTATTGTACTATTTTGTGTTTTCCTTCATGTGTCATATGAAGTTAGTGATGAACGTACCTTGAAACGCATTGTCACATGAAGGAAAACACAAAATATTGTATAACAATGATGAAAACACAATATTATATAATGAATATATGGTGAAGATAGTTTAAAATTATGAATTAAAGAATAATAAAGATAAGATGAAAATAAGATTTTAGATAGGATTTAAAGAACACTTATGATAGGATGAAAATAAGACTAACAAACACGAGTATAAGATAAGCGTTTATCATCTTCTTCATTTTTATTTCTTTTCAACCATCTTAATTCTTAAGTGATATTTTATTAAAAAAATATATACCTATTCCAAAGTATATCTTTGGAACTATGGATCATAGTTCTGGAGGTACATTTCCAGGATAGGTATATTGTAATTCTAGAAATACATTTATGGAAAGTAAAAAGGGTGTACTTCTTTAAGAAAAATGTATAATGAGTAATTGAGAGGTAGAAAAAGGGTAATGGAAGTGTACTTTAAGAAGAACATATGTGTAAATAGCAAGAACTCTAAGTATATACAAAAGCCCCAAATCCAACAAGTCTATTCTCGCATACCCAAGATGAAGGGAAGTGAGGCACTAATTAACATATTTGTTAGTTTGAGGAGAAAAAAAAAAGGAAATTCTTTGGTAAATAAGGGCAATTGCTCTTGCACCCTATTTTTGCTTATACACCCCTTCTATGTTTTTTATATTTTTTTTCTATAAATACTCTTTCTGAAAACTAAGTTTTGAAATTTATTTTTGGTAATGAGTAATTGTTCTAGAAATTATTTATCGAAAGTCTGCTTCAATAGATGGATGTTAGATTAAACAAATAGTTTCTCTTTTCACTTTTGCTCCAAATAAGACATCATAGGAGTGTACAAAAACATTAGAAAAAATAACAATTTCTCAAAAGGAAAGCAAAAACCAGCAACTCAAACTCGAAGATATCCCATCCCATTTCCAAAGAAATAAAAAAAACTATATAATAATAATAAGTTGATAATGCAACAGAATGATAGCATATAAGGTAAGCATGTTGTTTTTCTAAAATCATAAAAAAATCTATCCATATTCCCTCCATGAATGCCATTTTTTCCCCTACAATTACCAAAAAAAAAAAAAATTGCATGCATTGAAAATCAAAAGGGAGAAAAAAATAATTGACATCAAACCTTATCTACCACACAACTTCAAGATAGGAATGTATATGGGTCAATTTTGAGTTTAATTAAACCTATTACCAAAATCAATCAAAATACTTGGGTTTGTATTGGATTGGATTTATGCACTTTTTTTAAAACCCAAATTGAATCGACCCAATCAATGTAGGATTGGATTAAGTCTATTGGGTTCGATAAACATAAATATTGTTTTAAATTTTCTAAATAGTTATAAATAATAAAAAATGAATAAATAAATCAATATAAATAATAATTAAAAAAGAAAATATCACGTCAACAAGTTACATCATTAAGTTTGCGGGTTTAAAAATAAAAATTTGTTACCAAACTACAAGGCATGGGTTTGAATGAGTTAAATTGGACTCGATTTAAACAACTCTAAATTTCAAACAATATATTTGGATTAGGTTGGGTTCACAAGTTATTCAAATCCATAAACACCTATGCTTCAAGATGAAGCTAGATAGTGTATCATAATATCATGGATTCCATGGTGAACAATGATCATACTAAAGTTCATGGTGATTGATCATTGATCTGGAAGTTGCATATTCTTCGCAAGATTAAACATTTTATGTGACGATCACTTAGACAATATTTGCCAACTCCTGAACGACTCATTTGGAAAGGTGTTACTTGGCCTACACAATGTTGTTTTTGCTCCCAATCTTATGAAATATAGCATGTGAGAAAGCAAAAGAATTTGCCAGGCTGCAGGACTTTGGAACCTTATTCATTCGAAGATCGATTATGCTAAAAGCTACTAGGGAATTTTATTTGACTTACTTCACTATCTTTAGCCTCAACAGAAGAATATGCTTGTTGTTATTCTTTGGAGTATATGGAGAAACCGCAACCAGAAAGTGTGGGATAGCGTTTACTCAACTTCATCCATTGTTGCTTCTCTTGCTCTTCAATATTACTCAAAATGGTTATCAGTTCGTGACAGCAATGCACCTCCAACGCCATATTCATCAGTGTCTCATAACTCGTGGTCTCCTCTAGTGCAAGGTTTCATTAAGTGTAACATGGATGCTGCCATCTTCAAGGATCATAATGCTTTTGGGATTGACTTATGTCTATATGATGAATTTGGCACATTCAGTAAAGCTCAAACTAAATACTTTCAAGGGATACCACAACCAGAGGAAGCTGAGATTTTTGCTCTTGATTAAACCATCATATGGACTTAGCAGCTTCAACTCCACAAAGTCATCTTCAAAACAAATTGTAGTTGATGAAAGATAATCTCATTAGGGCCAACCCAAGACTAAAGCAACTAAAGCACTTTCTCTAGGCCTCCAAAAAATTATGCCTAAAAAATGTATATTAATAATTATAAGACTCATATTTTCTTATAATACCCATAAATTAAATACAGAAAAATATAATTTTAATTTCTGATAAGATTCATAATTTCATTGTTTAGTTATCACCTAAAATTAATTACTCATTGTTATCATTAATTAGTTTGTCTCTTGATTGATTATATCAAAGGTCTCTCAATATGAATATATCAACTTTCAATAAAACTAATCTGAAATTGTTTTTCTTATTTTCTCTAATTATCGAAAGTAATCCAAAAATCACTCTCTATTATCTCCCAAATTAGCTAAAATATGATTCTCATTCTCATTTATAATCTTTGTGGCCCTATGATTATTCCTTCCTTTTTATTCTCATTTGATTAAGTACATTTGTTGATTTTTTCTCTTAATATTCCTTGTTTTGCTTTTGATTTGTGGCTTGTATTTGCTACTCCTATTCCGATTCGCATATAAGGTATTACACATGTTATTTTAATAATTCTTCTATCTATTTGACTAAAACTTTTTAAGTATAATTAAAATTATTGTAGAATTTGATCCTATAATGCAAGAACTTATTCTTCGAATTAAAGATAATAAAACTCATAATCATTACCTTGGACATAGGATACAAGATGAATTGATAAATTTGTTAGCAAGTGAAATTAAAACAAATATTATAAAAAATATTAAGAATGTAAAATATTTTTCAATCATACTTGATTGTACTCCTTATGCAAGTCATCAAGAACAAATGTCTTTTGTATTACGGTGTGTATATGTTTCTTGAACTCAAATACAAGTTTTTGAATTTTTTGAATTTTTAAAAGTAGATTATATAACTGGAAAATGCATTTTTGATGTTATTATGAATGATATAAATAATATTGGACTTGATATTAGTAACTTAAAAGGCAAGGTTATGATAATGGATCTAATATGAAAGAAAAACATCAAGGTGTGCAAAAAAGAATTTTAGACACTAATCATCAATCATTTTATACTTCATGTGGTTGTCATAGTCAAAATTTGATACTGTGTGATATGGCTAACTGTTATCCTAAATCTACATCTTTTTTTTAGTACTACAACACATATACTCTATTTTCTTCTTCAACAAAAAGATGAAACATTATACAAAATCATATTTCTAGTCTAACAGTCAAACCATTGTCACAAACACGATGGGAAAGTTGTATTGAAAGTATAAAATTTTAAGATTTCAAACTCCACAAACAAGATATGCTTTATTAAAATTAGGTGAAATTAATGATGATCTTAAAATAAAAAGCGAAGCTGATCGTTTAGCAACTTATGAGTTTGAAAATTTTGAATTTTTGTTAAGAATGACTATTTGGTATGACATATTATTTACTATAAATTTCATTAGTAAAAAGTTATAATCAAAAGATATGGGTATAGATATTGCTATAAAACAATTGAAAGGTCTTATTTGTTTTTTTTGAAAAATATAGAGAAGATGGATTTGAAAATGTTATAATTTCTACCAAAGAAATTGCTACTAAAATGGATATAGAACCTAAGTTTCTTGAAAAACGTGTTATTCGTAGAAAAAAAAACAATTTGTTGAGAATATTGATATTGAAGTTGTAAAATCACCTAAAAGAATCATTTAAAATTGATTACTTCTTGTATATAATAGATCAAACAATTATCGCATTAAGAAATATATTTGAACAATTTAAAATATATGAAGATATATTTTGTTTTCTATTTTGCATTAGGAAATTGAAGTCTTTAGATAGTAATAATTTAAAAGAATACTGTCTTAACCTTGAACGTTCATTAAAACATAATAATCATTCGGATATTGATGAATTAGATTTATTTATAGAACTAAAAATTGTAAGAGAAATTATACAAGTAAAAAATGATACACCGATTGACATATTCTCAACAAATTGTTTTTTTTTCTA
>PYAF01003073.1:901784-934144 GCA_007407185.1 Glycine tomentella
ATTAAAACATAATAATCATTCGGATATTGATGAATTAGATTTATTTATAGAACTAAAAATTGTAAGAGAAATTATACAAGTAAAAAATGATACACCGATTGACATATTTAATTATATAAAAATAATTGATTCTTTTCTTAATACTTTTATTGCTTATAGAATAATGTTAACAATTTCGATAAGTGTTGCTTCAACGAAAAGAATTTTTTCAAAACTAAAATTAATTAAATCTTATTTAAGATTGACAATGTCTCAAGAAAAAATGAATGGATTAACTTTAATATCGCTTGAAAAAAATGTTAAAGGAAATCGATTATAATAAATTAATAAATAACTTTGCATCCTTAAAAGCTCGAAAAATAAATTTTCAAAAGAAATATAAATATTTAATAAAATATTAATTTTGTTAAAAGAAATTGTTAGACTAAAAAATGACTCATTTAAAAATTTGCTTTAGGCTTCTAAATATGTTCGGTCGGCCGTGAAACTCATTACTGCAAAGAATGACCATACTGATTCCCATGCTTTACTAGCCAAGGTAGTGTTCATCTTTTATCAGTTACAAACTCTTATGAGTTTTGTAAGGAGACAAGTCAATCTTATTGCTCATAAACTAATCAGGACATCGAGATTTCATGTGTGCTCTCATGATTTCATTTGTATTCCAACATATGTACTCTCAGTTTCCTTAATGAAATAATATGATTTTGTTTTGCTTAAAAAAATGATGAAGCTAGATATGATCATTTAAAAGACAAATCATAAAAAGCTAGAATTTTGTTACGATCCTTTGATTAATTTGAACTTTTTTTAAATTGGAAAATAAAAGAAAGTCTATGAATGAAGAAAGAGATAGAGAGATCTGACCACCATGGGCATGAAGGAGAAGGTTAAGCTTCAAAGCAAGAAGAAAAGTAAAGCATTAGTTAGTAAAGCGTGAATGGACATGACCAATCTTCTCCAGCTCATAAACCTCCTCTATAGTCTTTTTGACCATTCGGGGGGTTAAAAAAAAATCAGTAATTACCATATGATGGTAGCATTCAAATTATTTACCATTTATGGGTAATTACCATATGATGGTAGCATTCAAAAATATTCACACTAAAACAAATGAAAATAACAAATAAAAGTAATTATGAAATATTTAATATATATATATATAAAGCTTTAAAAAAACATTTAAAGTAATACAACTTTAAAGTCGTATATTTACAACTTTTGAACGTATCTTTCAAAGAGAAAAAAACTAGTTCGAAAGTCGTAAATATATTTACAAATTCTAAATGCAAAAATAAAAAATGCACAGTGAAGTTGTAAATAAAGTTACGATTTCATTTAAATAAAACGAAAAATACAAAGGTTGTGACGGGTGGTACGAAATCTGATTTAGAAGTCGTACCACATGGCATGACTTACCTCTAAATGGTAAATAATTTGAACGCTACCCCCATATGGTAATTACTATTTTTTTAACCCCCGAATGGTCAAAAAGCCCTCCTCTACATTTTCCCACAAGAAAAAGGGAAATACTAACAAAACAAAAGCACTTTCTAACACAAAAAAAAGAAACTCAAATATCTTTTTCTACTTTTCTCTTTTTTTGAAATTAATTTTTAAAATATTGAAAAAAATTGAAAATTAATTTCCAAAATGTATTTAATACATTTTGAAAACTAGTTTCCAAAACTTAGAAAAAGGGATGTGTAAATAGAATAGATTGGTACAAAAACGCAATTGTCGTAAATAGACAGAAGAATATTCATGTAAGACTCGTGATTATTTTTCTGATTGGGCTTAGGCCTTGGGCTAGATCCATAGGTCCATAGCTGGAGCTTAGTATAAATAATAGGAGTAGGTTTTACGGACTCACTCAGGTTTGCTCTTATTACATACCTCATACTTTTACATTTTTTACTCCCAACGAGAGTTGTGTAATGCTTTTTAGCCTAAGAGGGGTTGGTGTAACAAAAGTCTAAAAATTAAAGAATTTTTTATAGGATTCATAAATAGAAGGGTATCGGATGTAATAATGCAAACTTCAGGGACATTTGTACCATCAAATTAGATTTGCTCGATCTTATCACTATTCTTCTCCATCAATGAGGTGAATGGAGTTCATTTGGGATGGGATTTGGTTTTAGCCACCAATTTGTTTGCTGCATATATTGTACAACATTGTAGGACTACAGTTCGTCCACATACAAATATTTCAGCTATTTTGACTGACTTGTATATTGGTGGTAGAGTTTTGAAATCTGATTTGGTGATCCAAGTTGTAAATTTGAAATTTGTAAAAAGTGGAAGTAAATTTTACATACTTTTCAAATGTTGTATTAGAATTTTGATGAAATTTTTAGAAAGTATCATGCTTGATTACATTGATGGATAGTCTAAATAACAATATAAAACCATCGTAGTTCCTCTGTACATGAAAATAGATGGATCACAACAATCACGCCCAAATCACTCTCAAAATTCATCCATTCAGGATTACACGAGAAGGACACAGGCTTATCCATGTCATTGGATACAAACTTAGTAGCCACGAATTGTATTGATGATGGTGTTGTGCCACGGGTCAGAGAGGTGCTGCAAGAGGTTCTCAAATGGTCCTTTGCCTGTCACGTTGTGTTGAACTATGAATCCCAAGAATGCCAACATAGCCAATCTCCCTACACAAATTATAACCAAACAAGGTTAGGTAAACAATTTCACAAAAATAAAAATTAAATAAATAAATGAGGTTTAATTACTCAATTGATTTCTATACCTGTACAATTTTTACATTTTAGTCTCTACACCTAAAAATTACTTGTTTTAGTCTTTATGCATTTTTTTAACTCATTTTAGTTATTACATATACATTTTTAACTCTGTTTTAGTCCCTACAATTTTGAATGTTAGGGACTAAAATAAATTAAAAAATGTATGCATGGGAACTAAATCGAGTAATGTTTAAATCTAGGAATGCTTTAAACGTAAAGATTTTACCGGTATAAGGATCAAATAAGTAATTAAACTAATAAATAAACTCTTTTAGGAAAAGATAATAAAGTATGTACCATTGGCAAGTTCCTTCTCCTTGGCCTCCAAAGTAGGTGCAAAGTTCAAGGGGTTGAACACACTACCAGGGTATCCACACTCATGTGGGGGCAAGCTGTATTGCTTGAAGATGGGGTCTTGGTTGACACAGCCAGGGTTCTTGATGTCCTGCCATCTTCGGATCTCGAAGTAGTGGAACAAGATGAACTCGATCACGAAGAGGGTTGAGGAAGATGCAAAGTACTCTGATTTCCCAGCATCATACCATTGAGGGGCATTGATGATTCCAATCTTGGTGAAAACCTCAGGAAGCAACATTCCTGCAACACCCAACATGGCCCAACGTCCATTCACAAGCTCGGCTTGGACGTACCACCTCAAGTTCTCTGGGTCCTCAGCTAGCCCCAAAGGGTCAAATCCATTGTCACCAGGAAGACTAATAGTACCACAAAACATGTGTTAATAATTATAATGAGTGCATCCATTTTCAGTTGGAAGAATAGATACATACATAAATATGTAGGAAAAGAAAGTTTCACCATCTATGTGATTTTTGTTACCATTCCATAGAAAGTTATATATACTTTGTTTTTTTAACAATTAAAGAAAGTTATACTTGAACTATAGTATTATTTGACTTAGTTAAAGCTTTTATCCTTATACATGTAAGGCTTACTTTTATTATAAAAAAATTCACACCGTTAACAAATTAAAAATAACTCTAGAAACTACTATAACTTAAGAAGATTTTAGTTTAACACAACTTACACACAATTTTATAAGTTTCTTTTCTTTATGTTTTTATCTAATGAGAATTAGAATTTCATCTCCATAATTTATAGGTACTTGTTATATTTACTCTATTTTGCTTATCCACTCTTGTTTTTTAGTAAATAGGGAAGTGTATTTTTTGAAAAATAAATAGAAAAAGGGGAGTGGATAAGCAAAGAATGAGAATGCATATAACACACCTTAATTTAAAATCTTAATGCTCAGGTTTGTAAGTCTTCTTCTCATGTATATGATGTTAAACTTTTCTATTTTTATCCGATGTGAGACTTTAACTCACACTTGTACTCTAACATAAATTACATCTTTGTGTTGGTTTTCTGTTTCTAAAAAAAGGTCTTTAATAAAGATAGGAATAAAAGAAATATGAAGGTTTAGATATTCAGTTTATATCTTATCATTCCATAAAGATAGGAATATTTAGATATTTAGTTTATATCTTTTATTCCATAAAGATAAGAATATTTAAATATTCAGTCTATATCTTTTAAGGAAACCGTTTCTGTATGTGGTCCATTTATTGGCCACGTTCACCCACTAAGACATTATCTTATTCCATTAAAGATTGAGTTTTGTGATGGAAAGAATTCTATAAATAAAACTGGGGACTCTCTGTTTTAGATCACCAAGCCTACTCCTCTATTCAGAAAACACACCATCGAGTTTGAGTGAGTGAGGGACTGGAAAACTAAAACTCTGAAGGTTACTTGAAGGTTGATAACAATGGCTGGAGGTAGGTATCTCTGAAATTTATCTTTCTATTTTCGCTTTCGCTGTTTGATTTGAATGTGTTGTTTATGTTTGTTAACATGTTCAGGTCAATATAAATGTTTTTCATTTGGTATCAGAGCTCGTTTTTGCCTCTGCTTTGCTTTTGTTTTACACTCATATTTTTAAATATTGTTTTATTAAAATATGAGTATTTTTTTTTAACGTTTTAATTACTGAGAAGCTTTGAAATTATATAGAAATTGAATTTCTAAGCTTTATATGAATTAAAATACAAATTTTAGTATTTAAAATAAACTATCAGATTTTCTTCCGTATCTTCGAACATTGACATAAAGAATATGAAAAAGTTCTTCGGTGTCTTCAATGGACTCTTTTTTATGAACATTCACCGCGTTTAGTTTCTGTTTATTTTCCGTGGTTTATTTTTCTTATCTTTATGGTGGGCCATGTCTTGACCAATCTTTGCGGTGGTTAATTCCTAAAAGGCTTTATGGCTGGCAGTCCACGTTGTTGTTCAAATTTTTGAAGTCTTTTATTTCTATTTAAGAAGCCTAATAGCCTTTATGTTTAAAATGAAGCCTGATATTTACATTTTATATACGTGCATTTTATAAAATGTTTTAATTAATAATTAATTAATATTGCTCATAATTAATTTATTTATGTAATAAATTATTTGGGTTATGAGTTATGTGTTTAAATTATTTAAATTGTATGTTTATTTATGGTATTTGTTTAAATATATAATATTATGTTAAATAATTTATTCACATTAAATAATTTATGAGCTTATTGAATAACTATATGCAATGTTATTTCAATTTATTTGCATTATTAAGGATGTTATGCAATTATTTAACTCTTATTAAGAATTAATGTTAAGTGATTAATATAATTTAATTGATTAGAGAATAGCCACAACATCTTTGATTGATTAGACTTATATATTAAGTGTTAAAATCACATTTAAAACATTAATTGTGATTAATTGTACGTAATGTAATAAATCTACCCACAGGAATTTTATTATATTTGTATGATTAATTAGGATAAAATATCAGGTTATCTTTCTTAATTTACCCACAGGAATTAAGAAGAATAATTATTATAATTTGATAGTTTTATCATAAGTATTGAATCTAATTTGAGTAGGACTTTAGCCCACAGGGCAAGTTTTATGTCACTAGGTTCATAATACATGTTTTACATTGGTAAAAACATTATATTTATTTAGTCTCAAATTATGAATACTGAAAATGTATGTTTGAATTTCAGTTAATCAATCTAGAAACATTTTTGATACTAAGTGTGAAATTCCCGAATTAAAAGGGGATAATTATAAGGTTTCGAGGGAGAGAATTCTTCTTCATTTAGGCTAGATGGATATTGATTATGCTATTAGGAAAACTGAACCACTGGGTATTAATGAAACTAGCACTCTAGATGCTATTAATCTTTATGAGAAATGGGAGAAATCTAATTGTCTCTCTGTGATGTTCATAAAGACTTATATATCTGCTAGTATCCGTAGTTCTATTGATCAACATGAAAAAGTCAAGGATCTTTTGAAGGCCATTGACGATCAATTTGTTACATCTGATAAGGCCCTTGCCAGCACCCTTATAATGCAATTTTCATCCTTAAAGCTCAATGGGATAAAAGGAGTGCGTGAGCACATCATGCGCATGAGGGATATAATGACTCAACTGAGAAATTTGGAAGTTACCATGTCAGATTCTTTTCTAGTACACTACATTTTATGTACTTTACCTATTCAGTATGCCCCTTTCAAAATCTCCTATAACACACATAAGGATAAGTGGTCAATTAATGAACTATTGATTATGTTTGTTCAAGAAGAAGAAAGGTTGATAATGGAAGAGGGTGAAAAGGTATACATGACTACTTAGGGAAAGAAGAAAGGGGTTCAAGCCAAGAATAAGGGCAAGATTCTTGCTCAGCCAGTCATTAAGAAAGAGTCAAAGTGTTTCTTCTATAAGAAAAAGGGACACATGAAGAAAGACTGCTTAAAGTTTAAGAACTGGTTTGACAAGAAAAGTACTCCATTTACTTTTGTTTGTTATGAATCTAATATGGTTAATGTTAATCATAACACATGGTGGATTGATTCTGGTTCTACAATCCATGTTTCTAATACCTTGCAGGGTATGGAAAACCTAAGGAAGCCAGTGGGAAGTGAGCAGTACATCTATTCAGGAGACAAGATGAGCTCACATGTGGAAGCCATTGGACATGCAATTTAGTTTTAAGCAGCGGATTTATTTTTCATTTAGACAGGATATTTTATGTTCTAAGTTTTTCTAAGAACTTAATTTCTGTATCAAGACTTGTACCATTGGGTTTTTCCTTTAATTTTTCAAATTCTGGTTTTACTTTAATTAATAAATCTGGAATTATTGGTTTCGGTACATTACTTGATGGACTTTACTTTATTGAATTGCAAAATAATGCTGCTTATAATTCTATGCATGTTTCTGTAGGGTTAAAACAATGTGTTATGAATGAGGAATCCTTTATGTTGTGGCACCGTAGATTATGACACATCTTTATCGAGAGAATTAAGAGATTAGTAAATGAAGGGGTACTTAGTACTTTGGATTTTGCTGATTTTGATACTTGTATAGATTGCATTAAGGGTAAGCAAACTAACAAGTCTAAGAAGGGTGCAAAGAGGAGCTCAAATCTATTAGAAATCATACATACAGATATTTGTTGTCCAGATATGGACGCAATTAGTCCGAAATATTTTATCACTTTCATTGATGATTTTTCACGATATATGTATCTCTACTTACTTCATTCTAAAGATGAAGCTTTAGATGCCTTTAAAGTTTTCAAGGCCGAAGTAGAGAAACAATGAGGGAAGCAAATTAAAATCGTGAGATCTGATAGAGGTGGTGAATACTATGGTAGATACACGGAAAATGGATAAGCACCTGGTCTATTTGCAAAGTTTCTTCAAGAACATGGGATTGTTGCCCAATACACTATGCCTGGTTCTCCGGATCAGAATGGTGTAGTAGAAAGAAGAAATCGAACATTAATAGACATGGTGCGAAGTATGCTTAGTAGCTCCAAGCATCCTAAATCATTGTGGATTGAAGCATTAAAGACGACAGTGTATATATTAAACCGAGTTCCAACCAAAGTTTTCTCCAAGACGCCTTTTGAGTTATTCAAAGGTTGGAAACCGAGTTTGCGACATATGCGCGTTTGGGGATGCCCGTCTAAAGTAAGAATTTATAATTCACAAGAAAATAAACTAGACCCAAGGACTATTAGTGGGTATTTCATTGGATATGTCGAAAGGTCTAAAGGGTATAGATTCTATTGTCCATCACATAGCACCAGGATTGTGGAATCAAGAAATGTAAAATTTCTTGAGAATGACTTGATCAGTGGGAGTGATCAATTTCAGGATATTACTCCTGAAAAGGATCACGATGAAGCCCAACCCTCTAGCTTAGGTGAAAGGTTGATTGTCAGGCACACCCCTCAAGCTCAAACGAGTGTTAGACAACCAATAATTGAAAATTCACAAACTGTTGAAAATGACCCTATATATCAAGTTGCTAATGAGGAACAACAAGTTCCTCAAGAAGATAATGAAGCAATATTAAGAAGGTCTACTAGAGTCAAAAGGTCAGCAATTCCTAGTGATTATAGGGTGTATCTGCAAGAATCAGATTACAGCATTGGAGCCGCAAATTATCCTGAATCATTTTCACAGGCCATAAGTTCTAAGAAATCAAACTTATGGTACAATGCTATGAAAGATGAGATGGATTCCATGGCATCTAATCAAGTCTGGGATCTCGTTGAGTTGCCTAATAGTGTAAAAGCCATTGGATGTAGATGGGTTTTTAAAACAAAGAAAGACACAAGGCAACGTTGAGAGACATAAGGCAAGACTTGTTGCCAAAGGTTTCACTCAAAGAGAAGGAATTGACTACAAGGAGACTTTTTCTCCTGTATCTAAGAAAGATTCTTTCCGAGTAATTATGGCATTAGTAGCTCATTTTGACTTTGAGTTACATCAAATGGATGTGAAAACAACATTCCTTAATGGTCATTTAGAGGAAGAGGTTTACATGAAATAACCTGAAGGATTCTCCTTTAGTGATAAAGAGCACTTAGTTTGCAAGCTTAATAAATCCATCTATGGATTGAAACAAGCGTCCCGCCAATGGTATCTAAAATTTCATGAGATCATCACTTCATTCGGTTTTGAAGAGAACATCATGGATCAATGTATATACCAAAAAGTCAGTGGGAGTAAGACTTGTTTTCTTGTGTTATACGTGAATGATATTTTACTTGCAACTAATGATAAGGATTTACTATATGAGGTGAAACAATTTCTCTCAAAAAACTTTGATATGAAGAATATGGGAGAAACATCTTATGTCATTGGCAATAGGGAAAGATCTCGAGACATTTTGGGTTTGTCTCAAGAGACCCATATTAACAAAGTTTTAGAGAGGTTTAACATGAAAGATTGTTCACCAAGTGTAGCTCCCATTATGAAGGGTGACAAACTCAATTTGAGTCAGTACCCAAAAAATGATTTTGAGAGGGAATACATGAAGAATATTCCATATGCTTCAATTGTTGGAAGTCTTATGTACGCTCAAGTTTGTACCAGACTTGACATTGCATATGCTGTTGGAGTTTTGGGAAGGTATCAAAGCAATCCAGGCATTGACCACTGGAAAGCTGCAAAGAAAGTGATGAGATATCTTCAAGGAACAAAAGATTACATGCTCATGTACAGACAGACTGATTGTCTGGAAGTGATTGGCTACTCAGATTCAGACTATGCTGGCTGCGTTGATTCACGAAAATCAACATCTAGTTATATCTTTATGCTAGCTGGTGGAGCTGTATCTTGGGGAAGTGCCAAGCAGACCTTGACTGTCACTTCTACTATGGAGGCTGAGTTTATTTCATGTTTTGAGGCTACCTCGCATGGTGTATGGTTGAAGAGTTTCGTGTCTGGGCTTAGAGTTATGGACTCTATTTCTAGGCCATTAAAAATGTACTGTGACAACTTTGTTGCAGTACTCATGGCTAAGAATAACAAAAGTGGAAGTCGAAATAAACACATCGACATTAAGTACTTAGCCATAAGAGAATGTGTTAAAGAAAAGAAAGTGGTCATTGAACACATTAGCATTGAGTTGATGATTGCCGATCCTTTGGCTAAAGGCATGCCACCAAAGAATTTCAAGGATCATGTAGTACGAATGAGACTTGGTTCCATAATATGATTTTATTGAAGAACAATTGTTAATTTTGAAACTCTTATTCAATTTGATATTTTCTCATATAGTTTTGTGCACATATTCATTTATTTATTTTTGAGAAATGTCATTAAGCTTTGATTTGGAATAAATATGATTTATTCATTAAGTTAAGAGTTAGCATTTAGAGACTTTATATATTGTGGTACATGGAAGATAATATTCACTATTAATTAGAAGACCTATCGCCATGACTCATATATTTTGTTTCTTCTTATGATTGATGTTGGGTTAAATGGACCAAGTGGGAGAATGTTGGTTTTCTGTTTCTAAAAAAAGATATTTAATAAAGATAGGAATAAAAGAAATATGAAGGTTTAGATATTCAGTTTATATCTTATATTTCAATAAAGATAGAAATTTTAGATATTTAGTTTATATCTTTTATTCCATAAAGATAAGAATATTTAAATATTCAGTCTATATCTTTTAAGGAAACCATTTCTGTATGTGGTCCATTTATTGGTCACGTTCAGCCACTAACCCATTATCTTATTCCATTAAAGATTGAGTTTTGTGATGGATAGAACTCTATAAATAGAACTGGACACTCTCTATTTTAGATCACCAAGCCTACTCCTCTATTCAGAAAACACATCATCGAGTTTGAGTGAGTGAGAGACTAGAAAACTAAAACTCTGAAGGTTACTTGAAGGTTGATAACAATAACTGGAGATGTATCTCTGAAATTTATCTTTCTATTTCCAATTTCGTTGTTTGATTTGAATGTGTTGTTTATGTTTGTTAACATGTTCTTATCAATATAAATGTTTTGCACTTTGTTCTTTATGTCATTGTAAATCTTTATACTACCAACTATAATTCAAAATTATCTATCTATAACTTTTAAAGTAATTATACAAATATCAACCATCTTTTATCATACCCATGTAAGTAGGTTCAACTTAAATTCTACTATTTCTAATCCTAACACGAAATAAGTTTTCAAATTCATCATTGTACGTGAAATTATATATTATTAATTTAGTCTTGGTCAGCACGTATAAAAATTGAAACTAAAAAAACATACCCGAATTTGGCTTAGTTCGATTTTATATGATAGCTAATTTAAATGCCTACGAAAATTTTTTATAAAGAAAAGTGTACGTATCATGATTAAAAGTTTATCTAGAACATATAATAATCACTTACGTGCCATTGAGGTAAGTTGGGGAGGCCAAGCCAGGTAACCACTCTCCCTTCTTGGCTCCAACCTTGAAAGAGGCAGAAGGAGGGCACCCCATTGGCCTCATAGTCACTTCCCGGTTAAGTTTACCGGAAGAGCCGGTCAAAAACCTCAATTTCGAGGTACATGGCCGGAAAATTGCGGCGGAGGCTTGGGTGGTGACGGTGGCCATGGTGGTCACACACGGGCAGTGACAAGGAACATATGAAGAAAACAATAAGTGTTGGTTTTGTTTTGTGCATGGCTTAGGCTTATTTCATGTTATTTTTCCTTTCGGAGCCCATTCATGTGGTTCGCGTGTTCGCAAAGTGCTGCACCGTTGATTCGTACGATATTTGGGATCGTACGGTCTACAAGAGTTTTTGGCTTATCCTTTTATCCCAACGTTATATCCGCAAATCCATTTCTACGATGTTGTTGACTAGGAAAAGATTCTGTGGAGCCGCGCAATGCCACGTTGCGTGATGGATCAGAGGGGTTGAAATATCGTCGTCACCCAATTATTGGTAGACACCTGGCTCGTTGGCTTACCATTTCGGTAGATTCTAGCTAACATATATCCATGGTTAAGTGCCTGTGATATGTAAAAGAGGAATCTAGCAATCCTATTTTTTGACAAGTAAATCACTAATTTAATTTTTGAAATTATAATAATAAGTCAAATTAGATCTAAATATAATTTCTAAAATTATATATTGTTAATCAATTTAGTTTGTCATGCGTAGAAATCCTACTCAGCTTTAATAAAATTATTTTTAGTGAAGTGTGCATATGGTATATATAAAAAATTAATTTAATTTTAAAATTATATTAAATGGTCAAATTGGTCTCTAAAATAAATATAATGGTAAAATGGTTCACGAAATTATAAATTATTAATAAATTTAGTTTTGAAATTATAATATTTTGTAAAATTGATTTCTAAAATTAAAAAGTCTAACTACATTTTTTTGTCTCTTAACTTTCAAAATTTTACAAATAATATTCCTGATCTTTTTAGCACATTTTGTCCCTAAATTTTGTCTTAATTGACAATTTCGTTGACATGGCAAGGGAATATAGTGTTTAGAAAGATTTTTTTTTCCTTCTATTTTTTTATTAAAAAAAGCCTAAAAGGACAACCATTCATGTCTTTGAAAGATGGTAAAAGTGTTAATGATAGGATTTGAAGTTTTGAACCCTTGACCTTTCTTTCTTCATCACTACTAAAGTCACTAAATAATTAGTTTATTTGGTTTACGTGCGTGTCAATGTCATTGACAAGGCAATTGATATGGCAAGGGGATATAATGCTTAGAGAAAAAATAAGTTATATTTTTGTCTTCTATTTTCATTTTGTTTTTGTTTTTGCATTTATCCCTAAAATGCAATTATGTTTTTCAGAAAATAGTAAAAGAGTTAATGATAGGATTTAAACCCTCGACTCTTCTATATATCCTCATTACCACTAAAGTTACTAAATCATATAGCTTATTTGGTTTTTGTGTTTGTGTGTTGAGTGTGACAATGTCATTGACATGGTAGCAGATATGGAAGCAAAGTTTTGATTTAGTATTTTGATTTTAAATTCAGTTCTTTGTGTTAGAATTAAAATTGGTTAAAAATAATAGTTGTGTTTATGACAAGTGAAAAATAGATATAGATTTAAAAATTTAATTTGAATTCGAATTACTAGATTATATTAGCCTGTCTAATTGAGTTCATTTTAGTTCAACCTCTTTAACTAGTGATTTAAGAACTGATTGTTGAATTAGTCAGTAGGTCACAAAATATGGTTCAATTAACCAACTTCGACTCAAATAAAAAAGAGAAATCATTTTCAGTATGTGGAAACAAACCCAAGATTCCATATGCTGGAAGTGTTTTTTGCCACTACACCAATTGCAAATGTTGATAGCTATTGTGTAAATTCTATATTATATACTAATTCCTAGAATGTAGTTTTCCTCCTTGGGGACTCTAATATTCCACTTGTTTTTATAGTTTGGATCCAAAATATGTTTTTGTTAGGCAATTACTATTTCTACTACCATGATTACTAATACACTCGTCTTTTTTATTTTTATCTTTGTAACTTTTACCCCTAAAATACCTTGGTTCCAGAAAATTCACTCCGCTTTTGGCCTCTTTAACGCATTGTATTCTGAATACGATCTCCCAGCTTTGATCCATATCACTCCTCCGTCATGTGTGTCCCATAAAATTGCTCTTCTCCTCGTTGTAACTCTTTAAGACCACCTCCCATTTATGCACATTCCCATTACTGTGATTTACAATTCCCCCACCTACTTATGAAAGCATCACAGGGATACACAATTTAAGTCCACACTCACCCCATCATTCACTCGTTTATAATCATGAAATCCAAATAAAAGAATATCTTATTTCTTATATAAACAAAATGCCCCAAATAAAGCAATAATACCTACCTTGATCGTCTTTACTCTCATCCTGACTACTATTCCCGTAATAATCAAAATCATCATCACATTTTGTTCTATAAGTTAAAAAGTTCATCAAAGACTATAAAATAATCCAATGAAAAAACAATCCTCAAATTTTCTCTCTTTTAAAACTACAAGTATTCGAAAGCTCGAAGGAAGCCAATCTAGATAGTGAGAAGAAGCACAATGATTTCCACATAAGCACAATGATTGAAGAAAGTGGATTAAGAGATGAGTCCTTGTTGGTGTTTGCTTTGTGATTCATGTTGGTTATCTTTTATTGATTAACTAAGTCAAAATCATATAAGGTGGTCAAGTCATCTTATTTTTTTAGGATTAAGTCGTTGCTAATCTTATCCCTTATCTTGTAAGAATAAGTTGTTGTTAATCTTATTAACTAATCTTATCTCTTATCTTTTTAGCAACTAAGCTCATATTTTATGTATATAAAAAACAATCTCTTTGATGGGAAGAGGTTATAAAAGGAGATGTGCACCATGGTCAAGGTTCCTGTGCTTGCTATCTGAAATTCTCAATACACCATCAGTGAGTGATAGTGAAAGTATAGAAGATCCTTAAGCCAAAAGTCAGATTAGTTTGGATACCTATAAACTGTTTACATATCATTTGACTTATGGACAAGTGCAAATCATCTTCATAGTAAACAAGAATAGCAATGGCGGGAGGTATTTATGATCTTAATTTTTTCCGTACTTAATCTAATTGCTTATGTTGTTTGTGTATAAGCATAATTAGATTATTTAGTTTTTCTTACATTTGGTATCAGAGCACGTTATTGCCTTTGCCTTGCTTTTGATTGATATTCATATATTTGAAACATGAGTATTTTATTTGAATGTTTTAATTATTAAAAAGCTTTGGAATCATATGGAAATTGAATTTCTAAGCTTTATGTAAATTAAAACATGAATTTCGGTGCTGAAGAGGGCTGAAAAACCATTCGGTTTTTAATTCGGGTCTATGGGTCGCAACTGGGTCAAAGTAACTCAGCTCAAGATTGAAGATGAACAGGTAAAAAAAACATTTTGTGCTAACTAGGTTTTGAACCCACGTTCAACCATTTTGAAAAAATCCATTGAACAACTGGACTAGTACAGCTTATTCAATATTTAATCGTTTTTAATGCATTTTATATTGTTGTGCGTTTCTATTTACTTGAGTGTTTATTAATTTATGTTGCTCATAATTTATTTATTTATGCAATAAATTGCTAAAATTATGAGTTATGTGTTTAAATTATTTATTTTTATAAATTGTATGTTTATTTATGGTATTTGTTTAAGCATACAATATTATGTTAAACAATTTATTCACATTAATATTAATGAACTTATTGAATAACTATATGCAATGTTATTTCAATCTATTTACATTATTAAGAATGTTATGTAAATATTTAACTTTTATTAAGTTGATTAATATGAATGATTGATTATTCAATTTATATCTTTTTATTCCATAAAAATAGGAATATTTAGATATTAAGTTTATATCTTTTATTTCATAAAGATATTAATGTTTAGATATTCAGTTTATATCTTTTATTCCATAAAGATATTAATGTTTAGATATTCAATCTATATCCGTTTATTCCATAAAGATATGAATGTTATATATTCATTTTATATCTTTTAGGGAAACCGTTACTGTATGTTATTCATTTATTGATCACGTTCACCCAATGCCTCATTATCTTATTCAAGCTTGAGGTCTATGATGGGTAGAACTCTATAAATAGATATGAATAATTTATTTATTAATGCAATAAAATTAATTTTGGAGATACGAGAATATTTTTTGATCCTTATAATTTAATTGATTAAAGTCTAGCCACATCAACTTTAATTATTTAAATTATATATTAAGAGCCTCTAGATCACATAAGGTAAATAATATTAATTGTAATTAATCATAATATAATATAATAGATATTATCCCACAGGAATTTCTGTTATATTTTTGTATGATTAATTAGGATAAAATATTAAATTATATTTTTTTGATTTGCCCACAGGGATCAAGAAATATAACTTGATAGTTTTATCATAATGTTTATGTAAATTTAATTGAATTAAAATTTTAGCCTACAGGCAAATTTGATGTTGCTAAATTTATAATTTTATAAGCATGATTTACATTGGTAAAGCATGATACATTATTTTTGTCTTAAATTTTAATGATAAGCATATATGTTGAATTATTTTGCAACTAGACAACCTATTAATACAATTGTTGTCCCGAAATTGAAAGGAGATTATTTTTCTATCTAGAAGGAAAAAAATTTGTTGATGTTAGGGTATATGAACATTGATTATGCTATCTTGAAAGTTGAGCCACCAACAATTATAGAGAATAGTGAACCAGAGGAGATAGATCTGTATGAGTATTGGAAAGATCCAACCGACTCTATGTGATTTTTATTAAAGACTAAAATATAGGCTGGTATTAAGGGCTCAGTTGAACAGTATGACAATGTGAAAGTGCTCCTGAAGTACATTGATGAACAATTTGAGACTTCAGGTAAGGCATTGACCAATACCTTAATAATGAAATTTTCTTCCATGAAGGTCAATACTCTGAGGGGTGTGTATGAGCACATCATGCATATGAGGGACATTGCAGCTCAACTAAAAACTCTAGAGGTGGACATGTCTGACTCCTTTCTGATGCATTTTATTCTGAATGCTCTCTCAGCACCATATGGTCCCTTAAAATATTCGCAACACACACAAAGACAAATGGTCTATTAATGAACTCATGACCATGTGTGTTCAGGAAGAGGGGAGGTTACAATTGGAACAAGGAGAGAGTTCTCTTATGACGACTAAAAGGAAGGACACATGAAGAAAGATTGTCCTAAGTTCAAGCTATGGTTTGGAAAAGAAAGATATGCATACCTCTTTAGTTTGTTATGAATCTAATATGATTAATCATAACACATGGTGGATTAATTTGCAATATGATCTTTTCTATATTAATTTGCAAAATAATACCACTTATGATGTTGTGCATGTTAATGTTGGCACAAAACGATGTGTTATGAATGAGTATTCCTCTATGTCATGGCACCTAAGATTATGACACATCTCTATCGAGAGAATTAAGAGATTGGTAAATGAAGGGGTACTTAGTGCTTTGGATTTTGCTAATTTTGATATTTGTATAGATTGCATTAAGGGTAAGCATACTAACAAGTCTAAGAAGGTTGCAAAGAGGATCTCAAATCTATTAAAAATCATACATATAGATATTTGTTGTCCAGACATGGACGCAAGTAGTCCGAAATACGTTATCACCATCATAGATGATTCTTCATGATATATGTATCTCTACTTACTTCGTTCTAAAGATGAAGCTTTATATGCCTATAAAGTTTTTAAGGCCGAAGTGGAGAAACAATGACGAAAGCAAATTAAGATCGTGAAATCCGATAGAGGTGATGAATACTATGGTAGATACACGGAGAATGGACAAGCACTTGGTCTATTTGCGAAGTTTCTTCAAAAGCATGGGATTGTTGCCCAATACACTATGCCTTGTTCTCCGGATCAGAATGGTGTGGCAAAAAGGAAGAAACCGAACCTTAATGGACATGGTGCAAAGTATGCTTAGTAATTCCAAGCTTCCTAAGTCATTGTGGACTGAAGCACTGAAGACGACAGTGTACATATTGAATCGAGTTCCAACTAAGGTTGTCCTAAAGACACCATTTGAGTAATTTAAGAATTGGAAACTGAGTTTGTAACATGTACACGTTTGGGGATGCCCGCCTGAAGTGAGAATATATAACCCACAAGAAAAGAAGCTTGGCCCAAGGACCATTAGTGGATACTTCATTGGATATGCTGAAAGGTCTACGGAATACAATTTTTACTGTCCATTTCATAGTACAAGGATTATGAAATCAAGAAATATTGAATTTCTTGAGAAAGACTTGATTAGTGGGAGTGATCAATCCAGAGATTTTGTTTTTGAGAAAGATCATTCAGTTACTTAACCATCCACTTCAAATCTTAAATTGGTTGTTATTAACAATACCCTTCTAGCTCAACTGGGTGTTGTGCAACCTATCATTCAAGATCCACAACCTGCTGATAATCTAGTAGATTATGTTGTTCATAAGGAACAAGAAGAAATTGTTGATCAACCAATTGAACAACAAGTTCCTCAAGAAGATAATAAAACAACATTAAGGAGATATGCCAGAATAAAGAAATCAGCGATACCGAGTGACTTTGTTGTGTATCTACAGGAATTTGACTATACTATTGGAGCTAAAAATGATCCTGAAATGTTTTCACAAGCCATGAGTTCTAAAGAATCAAACTTGTGGTATGATCCTATGAAAGATGAGATGAATTCTATGGCATCGAATGGAGTCTGAGATCTTGTTCAATTGCTTAATGGTGCAAAAGTCATTGGATGTAAATGAGTCTTTCTAAGAAAGACTCATTTAGGAAACATTGAGAGAAATAAAGCAAGACTCATAGCCAAGGGATTTCATCAAACGGAAGGAATAAACTACAACGAGACATTCTCTCCTGTATTTAAGAAAGATTTTCTTCGCATCATTCTGGCACTGATTGCACATTTTGACTTAGAGTTGCAACAAATGGATGTGAAAACAGCTTTTCTCAATAGAGACCTAGAGGAAGAAGTTTATATGAAACAACTTGAAGGATTCTCCTCTACTAAGGGTGAACAATTGGTATGCAAAGCTTAATAAATCTATATATGGATTGAAACAAGCCTCTCGTCAGTGGTACTTAAAATTTCATGACGTTATTTCTTCATTTGGTTTCGTAGAAAATGTTATGGATCTCTGTATATACCAGAAGGTTAGTGGGAGCAAAATTTGTTTCCTTATTTTATATGTGGATGATATTTTACTTGCAACCAATGATAAGGGTTTGCTATATGAGGTGAACTAATTTCTCTCTAAGAACTTTGATATAAAGGATATGGGTGATGTCTCTTGCGTTATTGGCATCAAGATACAAAGTAAAAGGTGTTCATTGTTTGTCTTAAGAAACCTATATTAACAAAGTTTTGGAAAGATTTGGAAAGATTTAGAATGAGTAATTGTTCAACAAGTGTAGCTCCCATTGTGAAGGGTGACAAGTTTAATTTAAGCCAATGCCCGAAAAATGATCTTGAGGGGGAACATATGAAGAACATTTCTTATGCTTTAGCTGTTGGAAGCCTTATGTATGCTCAGGTCTACACAAGACCTGATATTGCTTTTGCGGTTGGAGTGTTAAGGAGATATCAAAGTAACCCAGTTTTAGACCACTGAAAAGTTACAAAGAAAGTGAGGAGATAACTTTAGAGAACTAAGGACTATATGCTTATGTACAGACGGACTGATAACTTGGAAGTCATTGACTACTCAGATTCAGACTACACTGGCTATGTTGATTCTAGAAAATCGACTTTGGGATATGCTAGCTAGTGGAGTTGTGTCTTGGAGAGCAGACCTTGACTGTTACTTCTATTATGGAGGCTGAGTTCGTTTATTTTTTTGAGACTACCTCACATGGTGTATGGATAAGGAGTTTCATTTCTGGGCTTAGAGTTATGGATTCCATTTCTAAGTCATTGAAGATATATACTATGATAATTCAGATGTTGTTTTATGGCTAAGAATAACAAAAATTGTAGTCGAAGCAAGCACATCGACATTAAGTATCTAGCCATACGAGAACGTGCTAAAGATAATACAGTGGTTATTGAGCACATTAGCACTGAATTAATGATTGTCAATCCTTTAACTAAGGGCATGCCACCATTTAAATTTAAGGATCAAGTATAAGGATGAGACTTGGTTCTCATATGTGATTTTCATTGTAAGAATGATATTAAGAAACTCTATTATGATGTTTTTCATTCAGTTTATGCGCATCTACAGTTATTTATTCTGAGAAACATCAATTAAGTTTGGACCTAGAATAAATATTACGTTTATTCATTAAGTTGTATGGGCTTGAGAAATATAATGCAATGTAATACATGGAAGGTACTACTCGTATATATTAGAGGAATTATCGTCATGATTCATGTATTTTATTTCTCACTAAAGTATATGATAAGATATGTGGACCAAGTGGGAGAATGTTGGTTTATTTTCTATTGATTGACTAAGTAAAAACCACATAAGGTGGTCCACTCACCTTATCTTCTTAAGATTAAGTTGTTGCTAATCTTATCCCTTATCTTTTAGGAATAAGTTGTTGCTAATCTTATCAGCTAATCTTATCCCTTATCTTTTAGGAATAAGTTGTTGCTAATCTTATCAGCTAATCTTATCCCTTATCTTTTTAGCAACTAAGCCCACATTTTATGCATATAAAAAATAATCTCTTTGATGGGAAGAAGTTATAAAAGGAGATGTGCACCATGTCCAAGGTCCCTGTGCTTGCTATCTGAAATTCTCAATACACCATCAGTGAGTGATAGTGAAAACATAGAAGATCCTTAAGCCAAAAGTCATATTAGTTTGGATACCTATAAACTGTTTACAAATTATTTGACTCACGGACAACTGCAAATCATCTTCAGAGCAAACAAGAATAGCAATGACGGGAGGTATTTATGATCTTAATTTTTTCCGTACTTAATCTAATTGCTTATGTTGTTTGTGTATAAACATGATTAGATTATTTAGTTTTTCTTACAATCCATGCATTGTAAAGAGACTATGATGCGAATTAATGAACCCTATTTGGCTATTTCGCTATTGATTATTTTCTGTAGCTAGGGTAATTAGGGATAAAAAATTATAAAATCAGATTAGGGAAGTGTACTAGAAATAAGAGGGCTGAAAATAGCAATTGCGTTTTGTTAATGGGCCCAAAAGTCAGAAAATATAGAAGGTTATTACTAAATACACCCCCTCACTTTTACACCCTTTTTATTTTTTATTTAATTTTTTTTCAGAAATACCCTTACTTCTCTCACTCCTTTTATCTACCTCAATATCAGTCACGCAAACTCCCCTCTCCAATAAAAATATTTGTTTTTTTTTTACATTTCAAAATTAACCCTATGTTTGGTAGAGAGGAAAGAAAATGAGGCAAGGAAAAATTTAAAATTTAAATTCAAAGGAAAGAAATTTTTAAATTTTTATTTCTTGAAGTCAAATTTTCTTCAGATTTCTTTTCATTTTCTCTTCAACCAAACAAAAAAAAAAATATAGTTATGTGTATTATTTTTCCTTCCACTTTTAACCTTCCAAACGGATCCTAAATATCACAAGTTTTCATTTTGAAAATAAAATTTTAATGGTGTGAAAACACTTGAATTGGCATACTTCCATTTGAAGTTCTTATTTCTTTCTCTACAATCTCAATATCATTTGAAGGTCTCTTTTGTGGTAGAGGACACGACATTCCTTTCCTCCACCAATTAAGCATACAAATATTGTGTTGATTTTTGTTGGTTACTGACAGCCTAATGTAAGGCATCATATTTATTCCCAATCCAACACATTAAATCTATTTTTTATTGCTATAGGTGTGAGAGGAGGGGTGTGCGTGATGGATGTTTAGGTATAGGTAAATAAAAAGAGTTAAAAAGGTATTTTTAAAAAACAATTAAATAAAAAGGAAAAAAGAGATGTAGAAAGTAAAGGGGGTAGGTGTATTTAGCACATAGAACTACATAAAACCATCGGGCCTAGACCCAAAGAAAACTAATGGGTCTTGCTATTGCACTCCCCTCTTTGCTATATAAACCATTGGAGTTGGTATTATTTATGTGAATGAAAATGCCCCTCACGACATAAATATGTTTTCTTTGTGTATCGAGGTGAAATATACAACAAAAACTTATTTCTATTGTTTAATTAAGTGTTCATGCATAACATTTGTATTATGTAGTATTTTTTAGCAGCTCTTACAACACAATGAAAAGTTGTTGTTGTTGTGTGTATAGACACTTAATTACACAATAGAAACAACTTTTGGAGCATCCAAGATTGCCCTCGTAGGTCCAACCTTAATTTTAAAGATAATTCTTAAAAAATTTAATAAAATTATCATATATATATATATATGTTAATTTTTATAATTGGATAATAATATCTAAACTCTTTAAACTATCAATGTATAAAATATTTTTTATTCATAAATTATTTTATCATATATATATATATATTGAATTATTTGTCAGAAATTTGATTCCACAAACCATAACAATAGTACAAATTTGCATTTCAATTTCTTTAGTTTCACCGTCGTTTCATAGCCAACAACAATATTATTAATTATTCTCTCTGGTGTTAAATATAAGAAGAAGAAAAGATCAATCTACGCTAATTAAAAATTAGTTAATTATATTTAATTATATTAATTTAATTAATAATTAATTTTTTTAACTTATCTTTCATTAAAACTTGATATTAAAAATAAAAAAGGAATTATTAAAACTAAAACCTCAATTAGATAAAAGATATTTTAGAAAAATAATAATTTTAAATGAGATAAAATTTTCAAATTTTTTTATATTTGAATTTTTTTTCTTATATTTAAGACCGATTAATACATAATACAAATTGAATATATCTATCATCTCTTTCAAAGCAACGTTCATTAATTAGGGATAACTACTACAATATCGTCCCTTCAATAAAACTATGCCACGAGCCAATTTAACATTAAACCTCCAATTTTAAAAAATAAAATTTTCAAGTAATTTTTATCATATTCTTTTACGGAATCATAAGAAATTATTTTAATGATGTATTGAGTGTACAATTAAATGGTAATATAAAATTTTAGTCTCGCTTTATACACTTTATAATAAATTTCTCTATTTATGTCACCTGTTAATCGTCTCCATAAGTTTACGTTGTTTTTTTTTTTTGTTTTATTTTACAACAAGTTTACGTTGTTTAATAACTAGTAGTTGTGTTGTGATTTTGTTGCAAATCAAGAATGTTTAAAATTGGATAAACTTTTAGACATTTTCCATTGCAAGGACAGGCAATCTACACTAATATTTCTTTTTTTGTAGTTAACAAACCCCTCTCTCAAAAAAAAGAAGGAATTATTAGATGGTGTACAACTGTTGTGGTCTCTATTAACATTTCACATGACATATATATATATATATATATATATAATTAGGTGTTATTAATTTTCTCTCAGAAATTGAAAATTTTGCATATATGTTACAAAGTAATCGGTGGAGACTATGAATATATGATGCTCTGAACTATCAAATAATTTTCCTCCAAGAGGTAATAAATCACATATGTAAGCAAGGGAAAATGCACTTTAATTTGTTGCAGAGAAAAAGAAACAATTTGAACTAACGAGGAGAGTAATTTTATTCCTTACATGTCATACATTCACTTTTACACTCACTAAACTACATAAAGTTCAGGACATTAATGACTTCCTATAGAAGCAAAAACGCTTGTCTCTTTCCTATACTATTCTCATTCGCTAAGCTAGAAAAAAAAAATCACTTTTTTTTTTTTTTTTTTCATTTTCAAATTGTGGATGACATAACATAACACGAACCACACAACAAAAGAAATTGGCGGGTGGTAAACCTCAAAAACATCCACCCCTGCCCCCTAATAAAACTATCTCTGCCTTTTTCAAATGCTAGGCAGAATAAATTCCCCACAAAACACAATTCAAATTACAAGGAAAAAGGACCATCATATCCAAAAATAAGCCCCATCCACTACTCAACTCCTACATCAAATTACTTAATTTTTTCTTCTATATACCAAAACATTTATTATACCACTAAGTATAATAACAAATACAACTATTTTTAGCTACTAAATGTAAAAGAGTCTATGTTGTTTTCTTAAATGAATTGGTGGCCATGGAAGGTTTGGCCAAAGGACCAGCTTGAGGGTGCAACATTATTAGAGACCACGGTGCGTCCGTCGCTAGCGGTGACCTTGAAGGAGAGACTTTGTCCATTGAGATAGGCGTTGCTTTGCCAGTTCTGACCCCAGTTTCTGGTCATTGGTTGCCAATTTGTTCTTGATCCTTTGATGGAAACTGCGTGAACATCACCAGCACCTCCAACGTTGGAAATTAGGACTAGGTTGAAGTATGAGTGACCGTTGATGGTGAATCTGATGCCCCCTCTCTTTCGGCAAGGGACCCTATACGTTATCAAATAGTAAAAGTTAACAAAAAAAGAATCATAATGTTTGGACCATAAAGGAGTACCAAAGCAAAGTGGCAAACTTAGGTATCAAGATAAAAGTGGCGCGGTCACTAGGTAAATGGAATATATTCCTACTCACAAATCACTGGAACATGAACGTGGCGAATCTGTATATAGTTTATTTATCAAAAATTCAAAAAACAAAAATTAGGCAAAAAAAAAAAAAGAATCTGACAATCTCGACAATTTTCAACTGTTTTTTATGGTAAAAGCTGTTGAACTCTAGAAAACCTTATAAGCTCACCAACTTTATTCCTGTTTGAATAAAAGTTTATAAACTTTAAGTTTGAACTAAATTTAAGTATGTAAAATAGAGTTGCAAAAATAATTCAAGTCTTATTTTTATAAAACAGAGTTTTCAAATAAAATTTTATTATTCAAACATACTTTTAAAAGTGATTAAATATGTTAGGAAACTAAGTTTATTCTTCAAATTGAGTTTAGAGCAGTACCCCAAATGAAAAATAAATATATCCTTTAAAAAGTCATTGATGGATAAGAAGTACTTAATTTTGAGCCTTAAAATAATAGGATCATGGGAATTCTAATTTATATCCCAAGATTACAGTTAACAATGTATTACTCAGGTAGGAAAAAATCCCTTAACAAAACAAGAAAATTTAGAATTATGAAATAAAAAAGTCGCATGTAATCTGGACTGCTGACTTTATTTGTAACTATGTATAATTTCTTGTGAGCAATATTAATTCCTAGGCCAAAAAACAAAAGAAGCCTTGAAAACATAAATTTAAACAAAGGAAAAAAGATTCTTTACTATGCTTCAGACACGGGTACAGTGCCTATATGTGTCAAAATCATTACCAGATTTTTGTTTTATTAGGCATTAGAATTAGATGACTCAAGCAACGCAGAAAATATGTTTTAGGATATTGATAATCGATATCTTGATTAAGAAATTAAAATAAAAAATAATAAATAACATAATTTTTCATTTTTTAATAAAAATATTTCTATTAAATTCCTTAATTAATATTCTTAGAATATTAGTTTGTATTTGTCTATTTTTTATTATAAAATTCCAAAATACCCTGTGAACAAGAAAACTTGAGACAAATAATAATGATAATAAATTGTAACTACCTTCGGTAAGCCACGGGTACTATTCCAGCTTTGTATTGAGCAATTTGTTGGAAAATAGGTTGGGAAAGGTCGAAGTGGTGAAGGGGAGGGTTGCACCATCCACCTGCATTATTAGGGAGTGCATTGTTTGGGGGACAGAAATTGGTTGCAGTGACAATAACTGAGCGTGGAAGGCACCACCTTTGGTCATTAACACACTTTATCTCAAAACATGCCCCACAGGTTAAACCATTGTTGAACAAAGCTGTGCTCAAAGCAGCAGTGTTTGTTCCATAGCCCTGGCTGTACAAGTTCCCATATCCACATGCTCCACCTGCAACAAAAGCACATAGTCAGTGGAGTTACCAGGGACATTAATGAAGGAATTGATATTATAAAAACTATCTACTTTGAATTTCTTAACTAGGGTTACTGTAAGATACTTATTAACATAACTTAATTGAAATTAATAGTCATATAAATCATTATTACTTTATTAGCATAAAAATATAATTATTATAAAAGTTAACAAACTTATAATATAGTATAAGATAGATGATAATATAAATAATTGTAATTAGATAATAGTAAAAAATATTTAAACTCTTAATATGTATATTATTAAAAAAAAAGTTATGTAATGACATTGTATAAAATAATTTTACATTAACTAATTACAAACTATATTATATATAGTGTATTTGTTGATTTTTATAATTTTATTTAAAAAATTATATCAATAAAGATGTTTTTATTAAATGACTGTGTAACACTATCAATGATCACTAAATTCATTATTTATTTTTTAAAATGACATAAATAAATAAAATGTGAAAAAATATATTTTTGTTTCTTGTAATAATTACAAAATGGGCATTGTGTTGTGTGTGACATGAATGAAGTGTTACTCACCCATGGTGCCTGAGGCATCACCCCCTCCATAGAAGGTTGCATGAGCATCCATCCAATCATAGCCAGAAGCTGAGACAGATGAACCCAGAGAAAGAAATCCTACCATGAGAAGTCCCAAAAGCACCATCTTTCAAAGCCTTCTCAAATATCTGAGTGATAAATAGAGTTACAACTTAATAGAGATAGAGAGAGAACGTACGAGAGAGTATGAATTATGAGGAAAGCCAAAGGAGCATAGGTGGAATATAAATAGATGTTGTGAGGGTGCAAAGAGGGGTTCTTACTTTAAACCAACGTCATGCCAACTAACTGACACATTTGAGAGGTGTGTTGACCCAAAACCGCCAAATGCAGCTATTTCATTTTTTATGCAGGGACAAGGCACTATTCCTGAAACCACGTGGTTTTAAGTTCCTTTTGTGAGCGAACATAGACTATATTTTCTGAAATATTGTGGAGCTGTGAATGTGAATTAGCCCTTTGAACCTAAAATGAACATTCACACACGCATGCCAGTTTATTAGGAACATATAAAATTACAGGTAGTATAGTTTCCAAGATAAATAATGAAACAAAAGATCCTTAACTAACGGTTTAAAGTTAAATTACTAGAATCGAGAAAACAGACATAACTTTTTCTTATTCGAGGCAAAAATATTTTATTAGCCAAGCGACCGAAAGAGCTCTTAAAATAGAATTTATTAATGCATGAGAGGTGATAAGTAATCTGCATTATTATTACTAGTAACCAAGGTTTTAAAAAAGGTCAGCAACTGTGATTTGGGTCATAATATCAAGGCCATCTAACTGTCTATGACTGCAATTGGAACTGCATCTATAGCATTTGTTCATAATTTGTCGCAATAACAACAAACATGACAAAAACTTAACACGACCGCAATCAATAATTAAAACCCAGCTAGTAACTAATTATAACTGTCACCTGTGGCTATTTCGATAGAGTTTTTTAAACCAGAATTTATTATGAGAGGATGAAGTGAACAAAGTAAATTTGAAAGCTGATAATTAAAGCATCAATTAATACTTGTCACCAAAATTTGCTCCGTCCAGAAGTATATTCTAAGTTCAAAGCCAATTTATGGGTTTGGCAATTTTCCTTTCATATTGTGTCAAAGTTTGAATTCAGCCATATATAGTTATTTATGATACAGAAAAAAATCACAACCACCTCTGCAGAACTCAATTAATGTAGTAACATGGTGGGTTCACTGGGTTTGACGACTTACAAAGGCGATTCCACACTTTTAGACACTTAAATTCAAATGGAAAAGGATGAGAACTGAGATAGGGTAACGCAGCACGTGGCTGATGCGTTGAGTGATGAGAAGTTACATTCGGAGACCATAAAACACAGCCCAAACTCATTCATATATATATATATATATATATTAAAACAAGTATCCTATATAAAAAGCAATTATATTCTAGCCAACCAGATAGAACACTACTAGAGGCAACGAATATCTTTCTCTGATTATAGACAAGTACATTATAAACTCAAATTTGAAATATCTAATTAAACTTAAACAATCAATAAACTTGAGATATCTAATTAATGCCTTAGTTGTATATTGTTCATTCATTGCACATTGTTTCAATGGAAAGCTGAATTCACAATATCAACATGGAGTTAAGGTTGCAGTGGCATGCAGAAGATATTCCTAATTAATTGATAATTTAAAAATTAATGAGCGTCCACAGTCCACACTTGTTTAGAAAAGCTAAATGAGAAAATGGTAAATGAAAAAATATGTCAACAATTAATATTAAATATATTTTAATTTTATGTAAAATTTAATGTTTAATATTTGTATTCCTTAAGCAGAGCGGCACACACTAACAAAACAATTTAAAAAGCAAAAGCAATTCCTTTACCACGTGACTGGTATTTTCTTTTTATATTTTGTATGTACTTTACCTTCAAATTGAAAACATTGTTTGTTTCTTTTGCATTATTCTCTTCTTATGAGCTCAGTAGTTGCTGTATTTAAGGCCATTCTTGTTTGTTATGTTTTATTCAATTTATCCAAATCGAATAATATTAGCATATATTTTTCCCTTCAGTAGCTTGGTCGCTAATCTTCTTAGGTGTAAAGGACAAAAGATGCCAGCCATTTTTTAAAAACTCAGATGATCTGATATACAATATTTATTGATAATATTTTCTACAGTACAACTTTTTTCTCTACATCTCTTTTTATCATATTATTTAACACTTACTTCTTTTTATATGTATAAAGCTATTGTATAAACATAATTCTCAATATTAAAATAAATGCTAATGAGATAAAGTACTTTATTATACCTTACACACCATATACCATATACCATTGTTATTGTAAAGAATCTTTGTCTTCTTTAACATATTGCAAATTATTTTTTATGACAAAAAAGGTCTGTTATTACATTACAGTACCATATATATATATACAGTACCATATATATATATATATTAAGTTTTTAATATTCTTAATATTATGAAAAATAGATAAAACAATTCATGTTTCTTAACCCAATAATTTTAACTTTTGACATACTTAATTCATGATATTAAAACCATGAAAGAAGCTCCAAATTAATTCCAATGGTTGAATGAGATATTGTTTATCTATCTATTTACTTTGCCCCTAAGGTTAGAGATGCTATAGTGACAGTGAAAGTTGAAAGAGTGAGTATTTAAGAAAGTGAACAAAAACAAAATGTGAACGTAACTTAGTGATGTGGGAGTAATAGAAAAAGGTGTAAGCTAGCTAGGAAAGGAAAGAATTAAAACACTAATTAACACCCCACCACACCACAGTGGCGTTGATGAACGTGTTGGGCTGCGGAGGTAGAAGCTAAAGGTGGTGGGTCTATGGCAACTGCACGTAGCAGCACATGCACACATTCTTGTTGTTGGGCTCAAAATGCAAAGCTTCAAGTTTCAACGACGAAAACAGAGCCATTTGTAAGTGCTTTCTCATTTGCACGTATTGGTATTCATTTGTTGGTTGTTTGGCAAAAGCGTAGAACAATAACAACAACAAAAAAAAGAAAGAACCAAGCGATGTTGATATCTCAGAATTGGAAAAAGACAATAACAATGAAATGGAGATGCGGGGTATCGATCCCCGTAACTCTCGCATGCTAAGCGAGCGCTCTACCATCTGAGCTACATCCCCAACCTTCAGTGAAATTTGGTCAGTTAAATTTTGTTGCTTTGATAGTCAGTTGTGTTTTGTAACAAAAATATAACTATGGCATTTTGAGTTAACAAAATAAATATAGATAGTTGAAGCATCTTTCTTTTAATATTGCTTTCCATAATGCATAAATTATATATATATATATATATTATATATTATATATATTAAAATGTCGATTATTTTTATGCTATTCACAGATATTTTTCTGGTTATATAATCCTTTTTCTTTCAATAAACAATAAAACAAATATGTTCGAAAAATTATAATAAATTGATGAGTTTCTTAAAAGCTAAAACTTATGAAAAAAAGTGATTTAGTGTTTTTATCGTAATTAAGTTGGAAAAATAACTTCTGAAAATAATTACAAAAATTATAATAAAATCATTTTTTAAAAAATAATTTGTCTGCAAGATCTAAAAATAGTAGATATTGTAAAAAATTACAACTCAAGATCTAGAAGGACTATGAATTTGTTTTGGAGGAGGAAGACTTAATTGGGCAGTAACACTACAAAAAAAGAAAAACCGTTTTTCTGATTGTCAAAATTCGTCGCTAATAACAAAAATCCATTGACAACTTGAAATTTCCGACAGACACAAATTCATTGGTAAAATGGTCGTAGGAAATTTTGACCGACGGATTTTTGTCGTCCGTCAGTAATTTCCAACGGATATATCCGTTGGTAATCTTCCATGAGTAATTTTTGATGGACAGATTTGTTGTTAGCGACATTTGTGGAACACAATTATTTGAATAGTTTATGAACATGGACAATGAAATAGTTGGATAAAGTAATCAAGAGCATATTAACACGAGAATTGTGCATATAAGAACCAATTTAATTGACAAATTCAATTTCATGTTATTGAATTGGCTGGCCTTGATTATCTAGATGCTTGTTTCTCTGAAAGTTCATAATGTTCCTTATCTAGATTCTTCTTTCTCCGTAAGTTCACAAAATGCACTCCAATTAGCAAAATAAACAAAAAAAATTATGATTAGATAACTAGGTTTGAATTGTAAATTAATTACAAAACCTCAATATCAATGAGAAACATGAACTTCCAGCGACAGATATATGCACAAATAGCAATATGCCAATATTGATGTCCTTAACAATTGTTTACTCTAATCAGCTACCATGTGCTAGAGCCACACGCATTGAGACTGATAATTATAGATTGTGATTTATTCACATATGTAATCAACTACTAAGTATAAATAGAATCAACTGAACCAAACATAGGACATTAAACCAAAAGTTGTCTAAATTTTGTTAACTGCTCAGTTGACTGAATGTTTATCAAAAGTAGTTAACCATAAGTTTTCAATTTTTGCAAGCAATTATACTTCATTGACTGGAACAAGCAGAAGTTTTTGTTTTCCATCTCACCACAGTTCTAGAACTCAGCAACAATAGATTTGAATGTGTAGAATAAGATTGATAGATGAGAAATGTTAGGAACACACTACTACAAAAACGGTATTTTAAGACGCGTGTTTTAAGACGATTGTGGGATACCTGTCTTAGAAGGGTGCACGGTGGCAATTTTGTAAATAAGTTGCTAAGTTCAAAGACGATTGTCCAATAACCGTGTTTGAAACGTCAGTACAACGACGGTTTTGAGTGCAGTTAGCGTGGTTTACTAGTAGCTACTTCAAAACGACGACAGCTATTCTATAAAACCGTCTTCGTTTTGCATGTCAAAAACAACACGGTCCATGTCAAAGACCATCTTCATCTTCCTTGTTCCTAAATTAAAATACACGCGTGACTTGTTTTGCCATTTTCGTCGTAGCCCTAACGAAGCACACCACTCCTGCTGTCGTGAACCTCCCTCACTAACCCACTGGCCGTCGTCAACTCCGTCCCTTAAACCTTATGAATGTACCACCCAACCTGCTTGCTAGGTCGCAATCTTGTATTGCCACCATGATACAGGTAATGCCTCGTGCTTCTACTGTTTGTACTCCTTCCCTTATTTCCAGACATGGCTGCACACACATTACAACCTTCAAAGCTTTCCCTTTTATATTCTCTACTTTTGCACAGTGTGGGTGATGTGTTGCAAACACATCTTAGTTTTAGAATAAGTTTTAGGTTATATTTCAATTAAATCATTAGGAATTAGGTTAGAATAAGTTAGTTTGTTATTTATATTTAATTATATCTCATTTTATCACCAAAGTTATGATTTCAGGGTCAAAAAGAGGAGGATCAAGCAAAGAAAGAAGAAAACCAAGCTGAAGGTCCAGCGCGAACCGCGCCAGGACCCGTGCGACCCACGCCAACTGCTCAAGACAGCCTTTCAACTTGAAGTATCCACGCTATCAGCGTGGAATTCCACGCTATTCGCGCCATCTATTCGAATGCCACACGCGGACCTCGCCAATTCTCGCGCGACACGCGCCACAAGGCCTGGAGATAGTTTTGATTCGTGCTAGCCGTGCGATCAGCGCGGATTCCAGTGCTATCAGCGCCATGATTTTGTACTAGACGAGCGATCAACGCGGGTCTCGCGCCATCAGCGTGGCGGAGACGCAGTTTCCTGATTTAAAAAGATTGAGTTCGAAATTGGCACAGAACAGGGGCTTTGTTACTCTAATTAAACCAATCTATAAAATAAAGGCTTCTGGACTGAAGAAGGGGACACTCTACACCACTGGACACCATTCCACAACTCCCATTATCATATTTTATCATTCTAAACCATTGGAAGTCAAGAATCAAGGCTAGGTTATTGGAGAATGATGTATTATTCAACAGCTTTTGTATTCTTGAAGTCTATGGCAGACTAAACATTGTATTGTGGGAAGGCCATAAACTGATGTGAACTCCTCTGTAACTTAACTGGTATTGAATGAGATTTTCTTGATTGTTTTATTTTACTCTGTTATTTATTGTTTTATTCTTATTTAGAATTGACCATTCTATTTAAGTATTGAGGGTTAGGATTCGCAATGGGGACGTTGGGGTTCTAGTTTCTGACCTTAGTAAAGTAACAGTTGTTCATTACCTAGGGATAAGGATGCATGACTGCAGAACTTATAATATATTCTTTTAATTGCTTAACTTGATAGAACTCACTAAGGGATTAGGTTTTCAATTCAGGTTAAAGGGTTAATTCGCTAAGGGATTAGGGGTTAACTAAAATAGAAAAGATTCATTCTCTGAACAATCAGAAATAAGCGAACCTTATGATATAGTCTTTTATATGCTTGATAGAAATCGCTAAGGAATTAGGATTCTTGTTAAAGGACTAAATTGCTAAGGAATTAGGATTTATTAAAATCGGAAAGATGTATCATTTGAGTGATCAAACTTGATAAACCAGTTAAGTGAAAGAGGTAGGGATCAGAGGGGATTGTACCTGACCACAATTGTTTCTTCCATTGGTAACACTTCAACTTATTTTACTGCTTATT
>PYAF01003073.1:934244-949389 GCA_007407185.1 Glycine tomentella
ATTGCTAAGGAATTAGGATTTATTAAAATCGGAAAGATGTATCATTTGAGTGATCAAACTTGATAAACCAGTTAAGTGAAAGAGGTAGGGATCAGAGGGGATTGTACCTGACCACAATTGTTTCTTCCATTGGTAACACTTCAACTTATTTTACTGCTTATTTTAATTTCAGTTTTCTATTCAACTCTTCAACACACAACAACAATTCTTCACAAATTATTTCTTTTTACTTTCAATCACTTAGACTTAATATTACTGTGAATTTCTCACTAATCTCTGTGGAGACGATACTCTACTTACCTACTTTATTACTCGAAACGAGCGGTGCACTTGCCGTGTTCGCAACAGTGGGATTTTATTTTTAAAATTAGGGTTTTTAATTTAGGATTCGTATGTTGTTTAGGGATTTTATTATTTTCTATAATTGTTCTATTCCAGCTTGGATTAGGATTATCTTGTAAGGCTATTTAGCTTACATAGGGTCCTGGTCTTGTAATGTTGTCGCTTGAAGTAATGGATTATATGTTTCACCTTATGGTATAAGGCCATGTTTGGATAATTTTCTCCGTTAACACTCATAAGAGAAGAAAATAAGAATCAATAACGATGGCTTAGAAAAGATAGCTCCTGTAACTAATATAAGTTAGCCTTTTTCAGTTCCAATAACCTTGTATGCGTATGCCAAGTGGCTTGTTCTTTCTATTGGGTTGGTTTTGTGAGGAATTATAAATTTAAATATATTAAGAATTGTGTTTTTTTTTGGGCAGGAAATGTCTAGTACAATCTAAGATTGTGATATCGTTACCTATGCAACCCACAAGAGTATTCAAAGTTCTATTGCTATCATCTTTTACTAGAGGGACAAAACCCAGGACACTAGACTAGTGCATTAAGACTTAGTCACCATTATTACGAATCTATATGCACCTTAGAGTAGTGTGGTATATATAAATTGAAAAATAAATTTTGGGAAAATATGTGATTGAATAAATAAATAACCCATCTTCATCCATTGCAATTATTAAATTACATGCTTGATATTTTTAATCAATGAGTACCGTATCTTTTATGGGTAATTATATTATTAATTTAAATGCTCAGCTGATAGAATATTTACAATCTCCTGCAACTGCTACAAATGGACATATTCTGGATTTATGAAATAGAGGGTGCCACTGATTGGAAAATACAAATCATGATTAATTTTACACTAACAAAGTAGGAGCAAGCTAGTTATCAATTAGTACTACAGTTTAAATAGTATCCAACTGAATGTATAAAACGAATTTATTTTATTCATTTTGTCTTGTGATATGAAGATGATATCCTCTTAATTGGTTTACTTTGATTATTCATTTGATGCCCTGCCGTGAATTGAATTGGGAAAATGGAACTACTTTGCTGTGAGCTGTGACAAGAGAAATTCAAAGGTAGGAGCTGCTCATTTGGAAAAGGCCAAACAACTTCATACTAGAGTAGGTGTTTTGATGTTTCTTTCTGTCTATGAGAATGATAGCTATACACTCGCATTATTTTTTGTTGCCTTTGAACTGTTGGTCTATAGTTATATATGTGCTTACAATATCTCCATTAATCATAGCATTTCATGAAGTTGATATGCATAGAAAATTACAAATAAATTGAATGTTGTTAATTGGGAATATATTAAGCAGCAGGTTGAGTTGGTCCTTCATATGGTCATGTAGCTTGTATAAGCCAATAGTGAGGAGTTTAATTGATGCTGCCTCCATTCTTCATAATTGTAACTAACTTTTAGCAGTATAGTTATGCATTGTCTATTTAGAGGCACCATGACATGTGTCCAACCAATGTTCATAGTACATATTTCAAATGGCATATGCACCACTTCATTCACCCCACCTAAAAGTGTCAACCAAACCATACAAATCCGTTTTCATAAAAACTAGTAGATGAAAGCACAACTAAATTAATTTTATCCTAAGGAAGCACATAAGAGTAAAAAAAAGGACAATAGATGGAAAATTTTAACATTTGGACATCATGCATTTTCCTTTAAGGTCCAATGTCTTCAGACTATCAGTATTTGAAAGCTTATCTCCAGTGTTTTTATTTTCTCCCTTAGACTGTCTAATTCCTATGAATTCTTAGGAGCTGAAGCAGTTTTTGTGTTCTTTGGAATATTTTTACCTCCAGTAAGTGGTCTACTTCAAATCACCCTTTTGCTGCTTTACAAGCTTTTGTAGTTTTTCTTTCTCAATTGAGATCCTGAGAAAGATAGAGTTTTTGGTCACTGTACTGACCTCTAACAACCTCCAACTCTGACTGCAAGACTCTAACTCCTATTTGTTTTTAATCCTTAAGATGTCTCATTCTGTGCTGCTCATTAAGTCACTGTTCTGCCTCCTTCTTCAACAATGCAATTGTACCCACTAGTTCATTTATTTCCAATGTTCCTTTTTGTACGAGTAGCTAAGATCCCTCAATTCATTTTGATTAGCTTCCAAGTCAGTTATTAAAATTTCTTTTCCTTCTACCTGATCATGTAAGCATCAAATATCCGCATTAAGCTTTCCATACTCAATTTTTAGTAACCCGATGTCATCAGAGAAATCTCTAATAACTTGTTTATCTTGCTTCTTTTGATTTTGAAGCTGCTTTGACTTGTCCTCATTTTCCAACAACATTTGTTGTATCTAAATGCTAAATGGTCATTTTTCAGTCATGAGGATAATCAATGGTTGTTGGTGATGTATGTTTGAGTGCATGTGAGCAAATTAATTGTTTATTTTATTATCTATGTAGTTAGGGGGAAGGGAAATGGTTAGTATCAAACCTTCTTCCTCATCCAGATACAGGTGCTACTGGGACTAGACAAGTTGCTATTTTATTAGTATTGGGACTAGACAAGTTGCTATTTGTAAGGTGAGGTATTATAATATTATAAGGGATAAGTTAGAGAGGTTCAAACAAATTTGTTTGCTACACCCATACACTTCTTCACTGCTCGAGTTCTTCTCTTATGAAAGAGAAATGGATTTTTTATGGTTAACGAAGAAATACATGGAGTTCACATTTAGGTTTTTCATCTAACCACATCACTACTACATAAAGTACATTCTTAAATCATTTTACTTTTTTCCCTTGTGTTCTTCTTCTTTCTATCAATCACCGTTCTTTGTTTTTGCTTCTTTCTCTAATAGTAAAATGTAGCTGACACCTTCCTAGCCTCTTTGTCATAGGTTGTTCTTTTCTGGACCAGTGCATCTTATCCCCTCGATGATATAATGATCCTTTTTCTTTTTTCTTCTTATTTTGCAATTGTGGGGATTCTTTAGGAACTATCATGACAAGGGTTATTAGAGAGGGCACAAAAATATCATAAGGATTTTTGCTTCATTCCAATCACAGATCGACACGTTTCATCGTCCTTTCACTTGATACCTTCCTATCGTGAGTTAAAGGTTGCAGCTTTGCACACTGATCTATCTACCGATGGAACAATATTTGTCTATTTGACTTATTTCTCATAAGGAAAAACAAGAAACAATAGAAAACTGAAAAGGAACAAAGCATTATGCTTTCCCAATTTTGTAACATAGTGTAATTAAAATGGACGTGTTGATAACTCTTTTTTACTGTTGTGCAAGATCTAGTGCTTTCACAACATTTTTCTCAATATGGGAACAATATCATATAATATCTTTTTGTTATAGCTCGAAAGCCTTGAACTTTTTAACCATCAACAATAACCTTTGTTTTTTTTATGTTTCGATTTTTTCATTAATTGTATCTTCTCATACATGGCTCTATCTTATGTGTCCCAAAAATAATTATTGTGTCTCTATTTCTTCAAGGGATTGATCATCATATGGGGTGCTTTCGTTGAGTTTGTGCATGTTTGGAATTTAACTTTTTGGTGGCTTGAAGTGTGTGGGGAAGGTTTGAGGGCCCATGTTTTGTGTAGGTTTACTCTTGCTGCAACATTCTTGCAGGGTACGGGTCATGGAGGATGACTTGAGTGTTGTTTGTGAGTTGTGACAGAAAGATATAGGGGAGACTTCACTGTATAGTTACAAGACTTTCTATGTGTTGATTCAATTGAATGTTAGGTGATACAAAACCAACGAGAAAATAAACTAAATATATTAGACATAACAATGTTGCATTAGATGAGTTGGCATACTTGTACTACTACAAGTTGGAGGGAATCTTCATTACAAGGAATTGTAATGTAATCAAACAGATGTCACAAACAATTCACCAACAAGTTAATCTTTTCTCCTAAACTATACGACAAGTTAGAATAGTCTAGACCATTGAAGAATTAAATTGTGCCATCTTTTCAGCTTTAGCAATAAAAAGTGTCTACACACGTTAAAATCATAGACCCTTGTAAAGAAGATGCAGTGTTTCGCATTTCATTTTCAGTTATTTTCTTTGTAATTGTTGCAATTTTGATGTTGGTTATTTAGAATTAAGATGTGTGTTAAGGCTAATTGTCCAATGGACAATATTTTCCAAGATGAAAATTTAAACAAATTTTGAGAAGATAATTGTTGATTAAACAATAACGGTGACAATGGCGTGTGTTATTCCTAAAAATGAAAATACATATGTATGTATTAACACTGGTTTTCCATGGTCACCATAGTGAGTTGGGTTTGGTAGAGCACCTACTTCGTACACTTGGCAACCTTTGAACTGTGAAATTCTGGATCAGTAATAATAGATTCATATTATTGCCTTACTCAATGAAAAATCAACTTGTTTCACTGTACATCTGAGGCATATATGTGTGTTTGGTTATTATTGTTAAATGCTGCATTATTGTATTTGTTAATTACTAATACAATGACGACACCAGTGAAATGATATATTCGCAAGATATATGATTAACAATTTCCTTGTTATTCGTGTTTGTTGTTTTAGGTCTTTCTTATTCACTCAATTAGCATTTTGAGCATTATTTCGTCTTGTTTTTCTTCGAGAAAGACCAACTCCTTCCCACCGTCGACATCACCGCATTGTCTTGTTAGTTTTATTGACCATCTTTTCAGATGTGTACCGTTGTGTAACTGTTTTGTGTATTATACATGTTTGTTGATATGTCAATTACCTTTACTTATAACATATAGTGCATAGTTGGTCAACCTTAGTTCCCCGTTTAAGGTTCAATTCGATGATTACTACAGATAGTTTGTATTAATCGTTGAATTGAATCTTGAATTGTCCGTTTGCACAATTTGAGAGGTTATTTAGTTTATACATAATTCGTACATATAGCTTAAGTAAGAGTTGTTTAATTTAATGAAATTTCGATTTGCTGCATTTTCCTTTGTTCTCTGAGTGCATACATGAAATTGGTGACAAAAAGTCACCGCTCACATGTTGTGTACTTGGAGACCAATGGGAAATGCTGCCAAAATTTCATTAAATTAACCCAACCATACTTAACATTTATGTATGAATCATGTATAAAAGATAACTTCCTGAATGGGGTAGGGCCACGCCTTTTTGAATATTAGTCTTTCATTTACATGCATTGAAGATTTACAAAATGAAAATGACAGCTAAGTGAAACCATGGATCATACTTGGATGAAAGCACCGTGCATTAGTGACCAGTACTGCAATGGTGTTGAACAATTCCTACAATTTATCACTCAAAATGCACCTAGCCTGCGTGGAAATTATTTTTGTCCATGCCTTAAATGTGTGAATGGGAGACGACAATCAATCGATGGCATAACACATCTAATCTGTCAAGACATCCTTCCAAGTAACACAAAATGGATATGACATGGTGAATTGCCATACATGCCAACAGTTGAGAACACTGTCAAGGTTCATGAAGATGCAGTAGATCGTATAGAAGACATGCTATGTGATCTTGGAGAAGAGAATTTTCAACAAGGACATGCAGCTGTGTATGAAAAATTACAAAGTGATTCAAAGATCCCTTTGTGTGAAGATTACTCAACATTCACAAGATTGTCAACCGTCTTAGCTTTGGTTAACTTGAAGGCAAGATTTGGGTGGAGTGACAAAAGTTTCATGGAATTGCTATCTTTGTTAAAGAAAATGCTTCCGAAAGATAACACGTTGCCGAAAAATCATTACGAGGCAAAGAAGATTTTATGTCCCATGGGCATGGAGTACCAAAAAATCCATGCCTGCCCTAATGATTGTGTGTTGTACAAAAATGAATTTGCTGATTTGAAGAATTGCCCAACATGTGGGGTATCGCAATACAAACTCAATGACGATGAATCTACTGATGATTCGTTCAGAAATAATAGTCGTCCAGCAAAAGTGTGTTGGTATCTTCCAATAATTCTGATGTTTAAGCACTTGTTTGCTACCGCAGACGACGCAAAAAATCTAACTTGACATGCACATGGGAGGAAAATTGATGGACTTCTCCGACATCCTGCCAATTCTCCATATTGGGCTACGATTGATCATTTGTATCCAACCTTTGGGGACAAGCCAAGGAACCTAAGGCTTAGTCTAGCTTCATATGGAATGAATCCTTTGGGTAACCTTAGCACTAACCACAGTTCATGGCCTGTGTTGTTGATGATTTACAACCTCCCTCCTTGGTTGTGCATAAAGCGGAAATACATTATGTTGTGTATGATGATATCGGGTCCAAGACAGCTAGGAAATGATATTGATGTGTATCTTGCGCCATTGATTGAAGAGTTAACAAAATTATGGGTAGACGAGGTTGATGTTTTTGATGGCAAACTACAGGAGACCTTTGTGTTGCGTGTCATAGTTTTTTGTACCATTAACGACTTTCCAGCATACGACAATTTGAGTGGATACAGTGTCAAGGGCTATCATGCATGTCCTGTTTGTGAGAAAGACACATCCTTCATCCAACTGAAACATGGAAAGCAGATTGTATATACAAGGCATCGAAGATTCCTGAATCTTTATCACCCGTATCGCCGATTTAAAAAAGCTTTTTATGGAAGTCAAGAGAAACAGTCTGCGCCTAAGCCTTTAACTGGGCACCAAGTCCACAATCGTGTTTAGGACATCCTCACTATCTTTGGGAACACCCAGAAGAAAGATGCTAATGACAAAAACATTTGGAAGAAAAGGTCAATCTTTTTTGATCTTCCATATTGGTCCGATCTTGATGTAAGGCATTGTATAGACGTAATGCATGTTGAGAAAAATTTCTGCGATAGTTTAATTGGCACCCTACTTAACATTACATGCAAAACCAAGGATAATTTGAAAAGTCGCCAAGATCTGGTTGAGATGGGTATATGCGACCAATTACATCCAATTAGTACAGGTCGCCAAACCTATTTGCCCCCAGCATGTCACACATTGTCAACAAAGGAGAAAAAAGCTTTTTGTCAATGTTTGCAGAGTATAAAGGTCCCACAAGGATACTTTTCGAATATCAAGAGCCTTGTTTTCGTGAATGATCTCAAATTGGTTGGGTTGAAGTCTCATGATTGTCACGTGCTAATGCAACAAATATTTCCTATAGCAATTCGGGGAATATTGCCTGAAAAAGTTAGGGTTGCCATAACTCGGTTGTGTTTTTTGTTTAATGTCGTGTGTAGGAAAGTCATTGACCCAACAGAGTTGGATAACTTGGAGAATGATGCAACTATTATCCTTTGTCAATTGGAAATGTTTTTTCTTCCCTCGTTTTTTGACATAATGGTCCACTTAATTGTTCACCTTGTTAGGGAGATCAAGTTGTGTGGTCCAGTGTTTTTATGCTGGATATATGCAATTGCGGTACATGAAGGTGTTAAAAGGTTATACTAAGAATCAATATCGACCTGAAGCATCCATTGTTGAAAGGTACGTAGCGGAAGAATGTATTGAGTTTTGCTCTGAATACATTGTTATAGGTAAACTTGTTGGGATCCCATCAAGTTGTCATGAGCAGTCACATGGAGGAAAGGGTACATGTGGGTTCAATGTTGTAACCAAGACTAGAAATGAGGGTTCACAAGCTCATTTGTATGTTTTGAATAACACGCCTGAGGTTGTGCCCCACATAGAAGCTCACAAACAAATTGTGGCCCAATCTCACCCAAAAATGAACATGATGAAGGTTTTGCAACTACATAATAAAACTTTCATTAGCTAGTTTAAGGCAAAAATCTTCAGTGATGACAGTTCTTCCTCAACATTACGACTGTTTGTTGTTGGACCGAATTTGAATGTACCTACTTGGAAAGGGTTTGATATCAACAACTACTCCTTCTACATTAAGTCGCAAGATGATAAAAGTACTATTCAAAATAGTGGGGTTACCGTTGACGCTGATTCTGACCACTTTTGCGGTGCATCTGATAACAACCCAATTAGAGCGTCTATGCCATACTTTGGCATAATTGAAGACATCTGGGAGCTTGATTATAGTGCATTATGAGTGCATGTTTTTAAGTGTAAGTGGGTTAATGGAAATACTGGTGTGCATGAAGATCGTCTTGGATTTACATTGGTAGAACTAGATAAGGTTGGGTACAGAAATGAACCATTCATCATGGCAGAGTAAGAAAAATGGGTGTTTTACATCCAAGATCCATGTGACTCAAGATATTCAGTGGTTCTACAGGGAAGAGCATCAACTAGAATTCATCATGTGGGTGATGATGCAACACTTGATATTTGTGAAATGGCTGCTTTTTCGACTAGAATGCCTTCTATAGTGGAAGACAATGATGTTGATGATGAACATGCCAACTGAAATGATCATGATGAAGGTTTATGGGAGAACAGGAATGTATAACCGTTTCATAACAAAGTAAAAAATTTATTTTATATATGTTTTTAAATTGGTTTGGTTTAACATTAGTATGTCTCTAATTTTGCATAGTATAAGTGATTCAAATAACTGATGTCATGTATTGCTTTGTTTTGTTTGTCACAGTGATAGCCACTCCCCCACAGTCCCCGCCACGTTTAGAAGATAATTGTTTTGAGTCGACGTCCAGGAAAAGTAGACAAACGACCCGTCTAAGAAGTCTGGTTGTTAGAAACTTTGATCAGAACAGGCCTATGGTTAACGTTAATCCTGGAAGTGGGAAGGCATCTGGGCCACACAAAGAAAAATTCCACAACTATCTTGGGGTTGTGGCAAGAGAAAAAATACCAATTGTCCATTCTACTTGGAACGACGTTCCTAAATCATTGAAGGCCCTAAATATGGTAAAAGTGAATACTTCATATGTTTGTTACAATAATAATTAAGTGGATAACATGTAGTTAAATAACTGTTTCATGTTGTGTTCACAATGCAGGGAAAATTTAATATCCTAGAAGCAGATAAAGCAAAGAAGAAGGTCATGTCATCGGTTCGCACTAGATGGAGACAATTCAAGTCTTCCTTAACCACTAAGTACATATATGCCGATGCAGATAGCAAAACTCAAAAGGAGGCTTCATTGAAATATGGTATTGATGCACAAACTTGGGAGGCATTTGTTGCTAGTCGGAAAACACCTACTTGGCAGGTAGTTAGTGATTATTTTGATTGTTTGGTTAAATTTTGTAACCGTTACAGGATTTGTTAGTCAGTCACATGATTTTGTTTTCACTTGTTGACAGGGAATCAGGAAAAAGGCATAGGAAATCCAAAAAATGAATGAGTGCCCCCACGTACTCTCTCGTGGTGGTTATGATCTGCTTGAGAAGAAGCTAGTGGATGAAAAAAAAAAAAGAAACGACAACATGATGCAATGAATACTGAGCATTCATCAATGGTCGATGACCCTCCATCTCCAATTCCAAGACATGTCATGTGGAGGATGGCCTGCATAAAGAAATATGGCCATATGACATCTGATACCGCACAAGAAATATCTGATAAAATTGTGAGCTCAACCAAACTACGTTTGTTTTGTGGATGATACAATAATACCAAATGAAATGATATTTTTGTAAATTCATTGTGGCAGGATTCTTTAGAAGAATAGATGACACAAGGCAGTTTTATTCCTCATGGTCAACAAGACATATTAAATGCTACAATTGGACGACCAGAGCACCTTGGTAGGGTTCGTGTAGCAGGGACAGGTATCACCATCGGGCAATACTTTGGACGCGCATCACGTGCCTCAAGTAGTTCATCGACATCCATCAACCTCGAATAGTTGGCTGGTATGATAAAAGATATAAAGGAAGAATGTAGGAGAGAAGTAGAGGAGGAATATAGAAAAGTTTGGAGAAATTGAATCAACAAACAAGAGTCCTGCATCTTCGACCATACAAGGCCTCATAAGGAGCCATGCCTAAGCTCGCATGAAAACTGTTATTATAGGAAAACTCCATCAGAGGTAGATATCTATCCCATTTGGCACCTTGCTCTAAAGCACAGGCTCTCAACATATCCTCCAACGTCTGGATGGTCCTCTTAGTCTGACCATCTGTCTGAGGATGATAAGCTGTACTGAGTCTCAATTGGGTTCCAAACGCCTCCTGAAGTGCACCCCAAAACCTGGAAGTGAACTTAGGATCTCTATCACTAACAATACTCTTAGGAACCCCATGCAGTCTGATAATCTCTCTAACATATAGCTGAGCCAGCTTCTCTGCAGTGTAGTCAGTCCTCACAGGCAAGAAATGAGCAGACTTGGTCAGTCTATCAATAATCACCCAAATGGAGTCACATCCAGTCTGAGTCCTCGGCAACCCAACTACAAAATCAATGGAAATGTTGTCCCATTTCCACTCAGGAATCTGTAATGGCTGAAGCAAACCTGACGATCTTTGATGCTCAATCTTTACCTTCTGACATACTAAACATCTGGACACATACTCAGCTATGTCTCTCTTCATTCCTGGCCACCAAAATCTCCTCCTGAGATCCTGATACATCTTGGTAGCACCTGGATGAATACTGAACTGGCCTTTATGGGCCTCAGTCAGAACTGCTTCAACCATCTCGCCCTTAGGCACCACAATCCGGTCCTGGTACGTCATCAAATCATCAGGTTCCCAGTGAAACTCCCGTCGGCCCAATAGGTCTATCATAGAATCATCCTATTTCTGAGCCTCTCGGATCCTCTGTATCAACTCATTATCAACCTTGGTCCTACTCAACTCAAGACCATTGGTACCCTCAGTCACAGTCAGATGCATATCTCTGAACTGCTCAATCAACTCACAGTCAGAGATCATCATGCAGGTGACACTAAAATGCTTCCTGCTCAAGGCGTCAACTACAACATTCGCCTTGCTTGGATGGTATCTCAACTCAAAATCATAATCCTTGAGGAACTCCATCCATCGCCTCTGTCTCATATTCAGCTCTTTTTGATCAAAGAGATATCTGAGACTCTTGTGGTCACTGAACACCACCAACTGGGCACCATACAAATAATGCCTCCATACCTTTAGAGCAAAGACAATAGCTGCAAGCTCTAAGTCATGGGTAGGATAATTCTCCTCATGTGGCTTCAACTGTCTGGAAGCATAAGCCACTACCCTCTTCTCCTGCATCAACACACAACCAAGACCCCGCTTGAAAGTGTCACAGTATACCTCAAAACATCCCTCAGGATCAGGAAGAACCAACACTGGAGCTGTGGTCAACTTCTCTTTCAAACTCAGAAAGCACTCCTCACATTCATGAGTCCATACAAATGGGTTACCCTTTCTAGTAAGGCGAGTCAAGGGTAATACCATCTGTGAAAACCCCTGAATGAACCTCCTGTAGTATCCTGCAAGACCAAGGAAACTACGAACCTCTGAAACACTCTTGGGCCTCTCCCAAGACATCACAGCATCCACTTTACTAGGATCCACTGATACACCCGTTGCAGAGATCACATGACCCAGGAATTTCACCTTTGAAAGCCAAAACTCACACTTAGATAATTTAGCATACAACTGATGATCTCTCAGAATCTGCAAAATAGTTCTAAGGTGCTCAGCATGTTCCTCCTGGAGTAGATCAGTATATCATCTATAAACACTACCACAAACTGATCCAAGTATGGTATGAAAACTCTGTTCATATAATCCATGAACATTGCTGGTGCATTAGTCAAACCAAAAGGAATGACCTGAAACTCATAATGACCATACCTCGACCTGAAAGCCGTCTTCGGAACATCTCTGGGCTTAATCCGAATCTGATGGTATCCGGATCTCAGGTCTATCTTGGAGAACACACAGGCTCCCCTCAACTGATCTAACAAGTAATCAATAAGAGGCAGATGATACTTATTCTTAATAGTAACCTTATTCAACTGCCTGTAATCAACACAAAGCCTCATACTCCCATCCTTCTTTTTCACAAAAAGGACCGGTGCTCCCCACGGTGACACACTCAGTCTGATAAACTCTTTGGACAACAAGTCCTCAATCTGTGCCTTCAACTCCTTTAACTCTAAAGGAGACATGCGGTAAGGAGCTATGGATATGGGTCCTACACCTGGAACCAAATCAACGGAGAACTCTATCCCCCTGTCCGGTGGAAGCTGTGTAATCTCCTCAGGAAATACGTCAACAAACTCGCTTACCACCGGGATCTCTGATATATCCACTCCCTATCTCTCCACCGCTGTACTCAACAACAGATACCCCTGAGCTCCTCCTCTAAGCTCCCTACGAGCTTGTAACACTGAAAGGAATGCTACTGAGCTCGGGCTAATATCATCTGAAGGCACCACCACCCTCTTACGACAACAATCCAGCATAACACCATATCTGGTCAGCCAATCCATACCCAAAATAATCTCAAGGGTAGGCATAGTCAAACAATAAAGATCCACACTATACTTCCTGCCATCATACAGGAAGTGTACATCTCTACAACACATCTCCACTCTACACTGCTCTCTAGAAGCTGTGGTTACCTTCATGGAAGAAGGAAGTCTGAACATAGGTAAGTCCAGCCCTATAGCAGTGTGATCATTGATGAACGAGTGAGTGGCTCCAGAATCAAACAGAACTCTCACATCACACATACCAATCAAAACCGTACCTCTAATCAAATCTGGAGATCTAGCTGCCTCCCTCGCATCCACTGTATAAATCTGGCCTGTGGTGGGTGCTGCTGAGATCACAGGAGCAGCTATGGCCCGATCTCTGGCCTGGGGACACTGTCTGGCAAAGTGGCCGGGCTTGCCACATCTGTAGCACACCAACACCCCAGTAGGGCACGCACCCCAGTGAGTCCTCCCAAAAGTAACACATCTGGGACCTGGACCTGATCTGGGTGGTCTATCTCTCTGGTTCCTCTTAAACCTGTCTGAAGAGGAAGAAACTCTCAGATCTCTGCCCTTGCCCTTCCCGGCTGGGCCTACACCACCAGATCTCCTCGCATCAGGTCTACTAGAAGGAACAGGATGACTGCCACTCCGCCTCCGGATCATGTCCTCCACCTGTCTACACTGTTTGACCAGGCTTCCCAGATCTCGGGATCCACTGCCAGCTATCCTCTCCTCAATGTCCTCTCTAAGTCCCCTCTGGAACTTAGCTGCAAGCATCTCATTATCAGGTAACTCCCTCCTGAAATGAGCATATTTGGCTAACTCATTGAACTTAGCCAAATACTGGTCGACTGACATCTGTCCCTGGACAAGGGTCTCAAATTCCGCCTGCTTCTGCTCTCTGGCGTCTCGCGGAAAATATCTGTCCAGGAACTGGGCCTCTAAAGCCTGCCAGGTGATAGCCTCTCCCTGGCCCCTCATCAGCTCTGATGTGGTAACCCACCACTCATGAGCGTCTCCATGAAGCATATAGGTGGCATACAGAAGTCTGTGATGGTCTGAACACTCCATCACTGTGAATATCTTCTCTAGGGCCTGCAACCATCGGGCCGCCACCACTGGATCATAATCTCCATGAAACACTGGAGGATCATGCTTACGGAAAGCTGTAAGCATCCTCCCTCTGGCCACAGTCTCCTCCTCCAGCTGTGACTGTGAAGGTCCTCCTCTGAGCTGACTATAACCCTCAACATGATGACTAGCTCCACCTATCTGGCGACTATCCTCGCCCTCAGGAACAGGATGTGGAGAAGGGGCTCTATCCTCCCTACGCCGAGTTCTCAACTCAGCCATCAGCTCCTCATTGGCCTTCATCAAGGCCTTATTAGCCTGCCTGCTTGTAGGTATCTCTTGCTGCATAGCGGCCAAGGCGGCTACCACTGGGTCAGGGTGTCTATCTGCACCCGCCACACCATCCTGGTTCCGGGTCCTCACCATGGTACTGCTCATATCACATAAAAAGGGTGAGTTGATTAGGCTCACTCTCTCACAGCCACACATGCAATGACCATAATGAACCCCCAGAACATCACATAAAACACATAATTCACCATATGTACAATGCTTCCCTACCAAAACTGCTCTAATACCATAATGTAACGCCCCATTCAATCATCAGGGTCATTACCAAACATTAATCAACAAACACACATATAATCATCAGAGTTTAAGCAGTTTGGAAGCATAAACTAAAAGTGACATCATCAAAGGTCACTATCATAAACACTGTACATTATAATATGGTGAATATACATAGAATCTGCGTTTAAGTACAAAACTGTACAACTATCTCCCCTCAGGGTACAACAAAACTAAACCAAAGGCAAAATACAAAACATCAGAGCCGTATGCTCAAGTCATCTATGCCTAAGGTTTCAGAATATAGCTATCCCTGCATAGGCTTCTTGCCTTGGGATCTATCAGCTCCTCCTGAGGATTCACCTGCAAGAATATAAGTCCTGCAAACAGGGTGAGATATAAAATCCTAGTAAACTCAGGGCCCTTGAAGGTATTTCCTTCCCCTAGTTCACTTTCACACATATACATGGAAACAGTATATCAAACCAATCATCATCAATATCAGTGAATCACTCAGTCAATCATCATGCACCATCAATGCACATCTACCTGACTACAATCAGGTCCTACTCATGGCATACAGCCATTCATCACATATATCACTATCCTGCAGAGGCTACATCTAGGTATATAGGAACATCTCCGCCCAGGGAGGCTACATCTATATACTAGGAACATCTCATGGCAGGATCTCAATACATCTATCAGAGGCTACATCCGTATATATAGGAACATCTCCGCTTGGAGGCTACATCTATATAACGGGAACATCTCTTTATAATGAGGCTACATCTGCAGATATAGGAACATCTCCAACCAGGAGGC
>PYAF01003073.1:962832-974949 GCA_007407185.1 Glycine tomentella
TGGTTAATTCACTAAGGAATTAGGGATTAGCTAATCTAGGAAAGACTTATTCTCTGAACAATTAATAACAGGAACCTCTTATGATTTATTCTCTAAATGCTTATTTTGACAGAATTGCTAAAGGTTTAGGGTTCTCGGTCGAATTAAAGAGTGAAATCGCTAGTTATCTAGGATTTACGAATCTAGGAGAGATTTATCATTTGTGTACATTAAAGTTAAATAACCAGTCAAGTGAAAGAGTAGGAATCTGAGGGGATTGCACCTGACCACAATCAATCTTCCATTGGTAATCTTCTTAATCAATTCACTGCATTTCTTTAAAATTCTGTCTTTTCATTTCACAATCAACCAAATCAACAACACTTCTCTCTGCGTAATTTTTTGTTTTAAATTCAATCACATTCGTTAGTATTATTGTGAAATTACCCCAATCCCTGTGGAGAACAATACTCACTTACCTAATCTTTATTACTTGTAAACGATCGGTGCACTTGCCGTTGCATTCTATCCACAACACAAAGCTTAGCAGAAAAACAGAGCACAATAAAGTATAGTATGTCAATCAATATTTCTCCCCCTATTTAGCTTATGAAAGACAAAAACATAGCACATCAAATAATGAGAAGGAGAAACATAGAAACTTCATTAATCATTAGGGAGGAACAATACATTTATCATAAAAACATAAAAGAAAACAGATGAAAAGAAGAAAGAGGAAATACAAGAAACTTAAAGAAACTAGAAAGAAAAACATAGAAATCCTAGAAGGATTCAGAACCATCAAAGATAAGCTTAGTTTCTATGTTTTCTAGCCTAGATTTTATCTCATCTAAAGCTAAATTGGTCTCAGCCATGTGCTCAAGATGTAGGGACAGTAAGCCATCCATCTTTTGAATCATAAGAGATTCAAATGGACTGAAAGATGGTTGAGCAGGGCCTTCTTCTTCAGCATCTTCATCAGGTTCCTCTTCAATTCCAACAGCAGCAGGGACTTGTTGGCCAGCCATTTGCCATCCTTGAGGGGTTTTGATCATCCCTAGCTTTGTGAGATGTTTCTCCTTGATGAGGTTGTTGCTTGAGTTAGTGTTGTCAACAACCTCATTAGAGACATCTATATTGAAATAATCAATAAACCTAGAAACAAGCACAACATAAGGAAATGGGTAATTCATTAACCTCTTAGACTTAAGCATTATCTCCTCAAGAATAAGAATCCAATTCATCTGAATTGAATTCTTGAGACCATACACAAGTTGCAGGTCTTGGGCATGGTTGGTGGCTCTAGGAGTGAGGATATAAGTGATTATGTAGTGGAGGAGTCTATCTTCATGGGATATGGCCAGTGTTGAGCCTAAGCTTCAGCCTCATTTGGGGATCAATAAGCATCCCCCTATAGGTCTTAACCCTATTGTATCCCTCAGCCTCTTCTTCAAATTTCCTTTCCCCTTCAAAGGAAATTCCAGCCATTGCTTCCCAGACTTCTGGAGTTATTTCCATGGCAACTCCATTCACTTGGGACAGAAGAGTCCCATCCATGGAACCCTTAGCACAAGTGTATAACACCTTTACTAACTCAGGATAAAATGTACCCTTCATCTCAACAAACTTCCTCAATCCCTAGGTTTCAAGAAAAACAGGGAATTGAAAACCTTCCCTAATGAACCGGTCAAGTTCAAGGTGTTTGGGAAGACAGATTAATTTGGTGGCATTGAACTGAAGATAGGTCATCTTGTCTCTCTCAGCAGGAAACCAGTGATCTAACCTATTAATAGCAGGGTTAGAGATTTCACCAGCCTTTCTTTTGGAGGTTTTGACTCTCTTAGATGTAGACATGGCTAAAGAGAAATGGGAGACAAGGGCTGTATTTATAGAAGATTTGGGGCTCCAAAGATTCAAAATTTGAAATAAGGATTAGTTAATACGAATTAACCCACTACCATTAAGGCACAAAAGATTCAAATTTGAATTAGGTGGTAGTTGGGCAGTTACAATTTCCAAGAAAATCTTGCAGATTCTGCAGTAACTCAATGAATAATCGATTATATTCACATGTAATCGATTAACTCGTAGGCAAAATCAGTTTTTGTAGAAGTTGTAATCGATTAATTCGTCATGTAATTGATTATTTCAGTGAAATCCAGTTATTGAAGATGAAGTGTAATCGATTATTTTCCTTGTGTAGTCGATTATTACAGAGAGTTTTGAAATACAGAATCAATTTGAAGCCTGTGTAATCGATTAATTCGATCTGTAATCGATTATTCCAGAAGGATTTGATTTTTTAAAAATAGATTCTCAGTAATTTAATCGATTATCATTCACTGTAATCAATTATTTTAGTGAATTTAAATTCTGTAAAAGGATTTTTACACTGTGTAATCGATTAATCCGTGGCTTAATATTACAGAGAAATTCATTTTCTGGAATTATTTTTCTATGAAGAATAATCGATTATTTTGCTTGTGTAATCGATTACATAAGCACAAATTTCACTCTAAGCCATGTTTTAAGCTCATTTAATCGATTAATTCATGCTCTAATCGATTATTACAGTGAAAATATCAGAATGAACAGTGTTTTATGCAACACAACTTGGAAATTGAAAGTTCATGTGATGATTGAACAAGTATGAAGCTATTTCACATAAACAAGCACACAACAATCATGCTAATAAAGATTAGATTCATCCAAGATACCTAGCATGTTTCTAAGAGTATAAAACCTATCTCTAGCCAAAGGTTTAGTGAATATATCAACCAATTGATTGTGAGTATCAACGAAGTCAATTTTGATATTACCTTTTTGGATGTGATCTCTTAGGAAATGATACCTTATCTCAATGTGTTTGGTTCTTGAGTGCATTATTCGATTCTTGGAAATGTTGATAGCACTTGTGTTGTCACATAGCAGAGGTATTTCTTTTTATTCTACACTAAAATCTTGTAGTTGTTGCTTTAGCCATAAGCTTTGAGCACAACAACTTCTAGCTGAGATGTATTCAACTTCAGCTATTGATAAAGCAACACAAGATTGTTTCTTGCAATGCCATGAGATAAATGAACTTCCTAGTAGATGATAAGTTCTACTAGTGCTTTTTCTATCCAACTTGCATCCTGCAAATTTAGAATCAGAATAACCAACAATATTAATTGATGCACCTTTAGGATACCAAAGACCAACTTTTGGTGTTGACTTGAGATATTTGAGGATTCTTTTGACTGCTATAAGATGTGATTCTTTAGGATTTGCTTGATATCTTGCACACAAGCACACACTTAGCATAATGTCTGATCTACTAGCTGTCAAATACAATAAGGATCAAATCACTCCTCTAAATTTTGACTCATCAACCTTCTTTCCTTTTTCATCTGAATCAAGATAGGTTGATGTTGCGATTGGAGTAGCAGCATCTTTGCTTTTCTCCATTTCAAACTTTTTGATCACTTCAAGGTAGTACTTGGCTTGATTTAGGAATGTTCCATTCTTCATTTGCTTCACTTGAAGTCCAATAAAGAATTTTAATTCTCCCATCATTGACATTTCAAACTCATTTTGCATAGAGATAGAAAATTCTTTGCACAAAACTTGATTAGTTGAACCAAAAATTATATCATCAACATATACTTGAACCAATAAGATATCATTCTTTTATCTTTTGATGAATAAGGTTTTATCAACATATCCTCTTGTGAAAGATTGTTCAAGCAAAAATTTGCTTAATCTTTCATACCAATATCTTGGAGCTTGTTTTAAACCATAAAGAGCCTTTTTAAAAAAGTTTAAAATCCATTAAACATGAATATGCAAGCAATAACCTAATGGCTTCCAATCTTGCAACTGGAGCATAGGTTTCCTCATAGTCAATGCCTTTTTCTTGGTTGTAACCTTTTGCAACCAATCTAGCTTTGTTTCTGACTATGATTCCACTCTCAACAAGTTTGTTTCTAAAAACCCATTTAGTGCCAATAGGCTTAAGAGAAGAAGGCCTAGGAGCAAGTTCCCAAACTTCATTTCTCTTAAACAGATTCAATTCATCATGCATGGCATCCATCCAATGTTCATCAATTAAGGCTTGATCAATATTCTTAGGTTCTATTGGAGAAACAAAAGTCGTATTACAACATAGATTTCTTAATGAAGATCTAGTAGATACTCCCTTTGATACTTCACCAATGATATTGTCAAGGGAGAGATCTCTTGTAGTTCTCCAATCCTTTGGCTCTTAGACTGGTGTTGATGGTTTTGTTTCAGCACTTGGATCTTCCTTTTCTTTATTCATTGAATCATTGAGCTGGATAAATTCCTTTAAAGGACCTACATCTACATCACACTTCTTTTCCTCCTTGGAGGGATTAGATTCATCACAAATCACATGTACAGATTCTTCCATGCACAAAGTTCTTTTATTGAAAACTCTATATGCTTTACTATATAATGAATATCCAAGGAAGATGGCTTCATCAACTTTAGCATCAAATTTTCAAGTGATTATTTTCCATTATTTAAAACAAAACACTTGCAGCCAAATGCTCTCAAATAAAAAATGTTTGGTTTTCTAGCTTTGTATAGTTCATAAAGGGTTTTTCTTTAAAGTAGGCCTTATTAGCAATCTATTCAAAGTGTAGCAAACTGTACTTACAGCATCAACCCAAAAGTATTTAGGCAAATTTGTCTCATTAAGAAGAGTTCTTGCACCTTCTTCAAGGGATCTATTTTTCCTCTCCACAACACCATTTTATTGAGGTGTTCTTGAAGCTGAAAAATTGTGGTTAATTCCATTTTCTTCACAGAATTTTTCACAATTTTCATTTTGGAATTCTCCACCATGATCACTTCTTATTGAGATAATTTTGTTTCCCTTTTCATTTTGAGCAAGTTTGGCCAATTTTCTAAAGGCATTGAAAGCATCACTCTTGGATTTTAAAAACAGAGTCCATGTGAATCTAGAGTAATCATCTACTATGACAAGCCCATAGTAATTACCTCCTAAACTAAAAGTTCTAGAAGGACCAAACAAATCCATGTGAAGTAATTCAAGGGGTCTTGAGGTGCAAACAATGTTTTTACTTTGAAAATAATTTTTAGTTTGTTTCCCCTTTTGACAAGCATCACATAATTTGTCTTTTTCAAACTTGAGTTTGGGTATGTAAGAACCCTCATTCTCAGCACCTAACCCTGCGCAACAGCGCGGGGATTCACAGCAGAAAACTGAGTTTTGGGTGCAGCGCTGATCGCGCCAGGTCCTTTGGCTGTGGCGCTGGCGGTGCCAGGATGGCGCGAGTGGCGCCAGAGGTTCGGCGAGTTCACGCTGAGAGCGTGGCCATGGCGCTGATAACGTGGGTTATTCGAGAAGTTGGCGCGGGTGGCGCCAAGGGCCACGCGGGTCGAGCCATAAGTGCCCTGGAAAACCAATTTTCTCTGGAATTTCACGCTGACAGCGCCAGAGGTGGCGCGGGTAGCGCCAAAGGTCTCGAAAGGTTCACGCGGTTAGCGCGGGGATGGCGCTGATAGCGCCAGTTCACCGACATCGTGGCGCGGATCGCGCGGGAGGTGGCACTGATCGCGCGGGAGTTCGGGCAGGCTGAGTATAAAGGGCAAGGAGCTCGAAAAATGGAGGAGAAAAGATGTTTCTTCTTCCCTGGACCTTCAGACCTCCATTAATGGCAGTTCCAAGCTTTCTGGGACCCTATATGCTAGCCTAAACACTTTCTGATGCCCTTTGAGTGTGAGTGAAACCTTGGTGAAGCCTGAATCCTTCATTTTATGCTCTCGAAATCCCCTTGTGTGTGAGAAGTGGAACCTCAGAGGAAAAGCTCAGAGAACTTGAGTCTGGTGAAGAATCACGGTGTATAAATGACATAAAAGCTCGACGGAGTTATCCTGAGGTGTTTCTAGTCGCCACTGAGGTAAGAGACTCAAGTTTCTCCGTTTAATTTTGATCTGGGGGGTTTTATGAATAGTGACCCATATTAGCTGGGGCTAGAATTAGCCCAGGGTCCTGTTGAGAGATGTGTTCAGAGCGATGAATAGATGAAGGAATAACTTTCAGTTTTTGATTCTGATGACTTTGAATTTTGGCTCTGTATATGCCTGTGTGACTTGTGTAGAGTCACTTGTTGATAGTTCTCTGATAGGCTAGAGCCTTGATTGTGTTGTGCTAAGCCAAGTGGCTAGTTGAACGAGACTTTGAGTGGAACTCAGTCCGCTCTAGTGATAATTGATGTTAAGGCTGAGGAAACTATGCCATGTATGTTGTGTTTTGAGTTCAGATGACGTAGAGGCTTGGCATTCAGCCTTGAGGGACCTTGAATGGTCTGTGAACAGCCTTGTGTGGGGCTGAGTGTGACTGAACCCTAGGATAGGAGAATTCTGTTATAATTTGTTCTGTGAATTGAATGTCTGTGGACTGGTTTTGATATGAGAATGTTATGCCTTGATTAGGCATTGATTCTGAGACTGTTGGTGGCGGGAGCCACAGACCTGGGAAGGAACTTCAAAGTAATCCCTTACCAGGTAAGTTCAGTTGTTCTGGGGAATGAATTCCCGTTTTGGTTGCACACCACACTCCGGGGGAGTGTTGGTCATGATTCATACTGCATGCATTGGCTATGGCAATGTTTATGATGATTTATTTGTATTTGCATTGGATATATGCATGCTGTGATTGAGATATCTGTTGGCCAATAGATAAATACCGGCGTTGAGGAGCTCTGCCGTGTATTCTGGGCGTTGAGGAGCTCCGCCCGTGGCATTGAGGAGCTCTGCCACATCATGACAGGTACTGACGTTGAGGAGCTCCGTCAGGGCGTTGAGGAGCTCCGCCAGGCATTGAGGAGCTCTGCCACCTGTCATGTGATGATATTATGTTGTTGATTTGATATGATGAGGCCAAAAGGCCAGGCCAGTGGGCCATGTGTGATATATTTGTCTGTTATGTGTTGTGAATCTGTGGGCCAGGGTGGGAATGATTTCCCAAGGACCCTGAGCTTACTGAGATATGTTATCTCACCCCGTGTGGGGCTTACATGATTTCAGGTGATATTTCTGGAAGAGAAGATCAGTCTCAGGGCAAGAGGCCCAGTTGAGACTAGGCTGCTTGACAGAGAAGCGGCATGGAGAGCTTGAAGGCTCTATTTTGTTTCTGTTTTGATGTATAGTTCTGTATACCCTCGAGGAGGGCTGTTATTCTTTTGTATTCACCACAGAGTGGTGTGAACTCTGATGTATATATGTACAGAACTACTTGAGTTATGATATGAGACTTTCCTTGAGTATATATTTGTTGTACATGTGACTATCTGCCTAAGTCTTGTAGTTATCTGTCTTTATGATGTATGATATGAAAAACTGGATCAGCAGGGGCGTGATAGATGTATGTTCTGTGTGCGAGATGCTTTATACTTGTGATTCCATACATAATGTATCAAGAAAAGCGATTATGTGCTTCCGCTAATTTTTATAAACTATGTTTTAAGCGCTAATATGATATTATTAATGATAACACGTCGGAGGCCTACGGGGTGTTACAGGGTAAGCCAATGACTAAATCCTTTTTAATTAGCTTGTTCATATGATGCATGTTAATGTGACTTGCCCTTCTATGCCATAGCCAAGATTCATCAATTTTGCTTATTAGGTAAGAAGTGTTGTGAAAGAATGGATGATCTATGGAGAGTAAATAGATATTACCTTTTCTTTTACCTATGTGAATTACCTCACCACTTTGTCCATCACATATCATGCAGCAATTGTCATTGAATGATACTTTGAACCCTTTATCACAGAGTTGGCTTATATTTAGGAGATTGTGCTTTAACCCTTTCACATAAAGAACATTTCTGATTTTGGTTTTGAAGCTATCTCCTGTGTTGCCTTCTCCAATGATCTTCCCTTTGTTATTATCTCCATAGGTGACAAAACCTCCATCTTTAAGAGTTAAATTTGCGAGCATTGACATGTCACCAGTCATATGTCTAGAGCATCCACTATCAAGATACCATAATGAAGATCTAGCTTTTAGACATACCTGCAAAATTCAAATCAATTTATAGAGGAAGGTACCCAATTGAGATTGGGTCCATATGGGTTAGCTACTTTCTTCTTCTTTTGCACCCAAATACAATCTCCATTAGGCACATAGAATCTCCTAGGATAGCATTTATAGGATGTATGTCCTTTCATCACACAATAGTTGCATGTTACAGATTTTGATGTATTTCGCAAGTAAGCATTTTGGTTGATCTTTGAGTTATTGAACTTCTTTTGATTCTTCTGTTTTGGTGGTACAAATACAGTTTTGCCAAAATACTTTGAGCCTTGTTTGTAACCTAAACTAGAAGTATCTCCAACATATTTTTGCACACTCATCATTTCAGCTAAGTTGCATTTACCTTTGTAAAGCTTTCTCAAAAGATCAATTAAATCACTGTTTTTGGATAAGAATAACATGTATTTTTCTCCTTGACTTCTTTTGTAATCATCAAAATCCTTTTGTAACAAATTGTATTTGTCAACATTAGTAGAAGAAGAAGCGCATACACATCCATTCATTTTGTAACTTGAAACAAGTTTTTCATTTTCTTCTTTCAAGTTGCAAATTTCAGTTTGCAATTCTATAATTTTTGCAACATGCCATCTAAGATTTCCTTTGAGCTTATCCTCTTCATGCATTTCTTGAAAAACATTAATAACTTGATCAAGTTCAGAATTTACCTTAAGTTCCAGCAATTGAGAGATCATCATCATCTTCATTGATTATGGAAGTGAGACACATATTTGCTTCTTCATTTTCAGTTGAGGATTCAGAAGTTGTTGACTCATTATCTTCCCAAGCTATGTAGGCTCTCTTAGACTTTTCTTCCTTCTTCATCTTATTTTCACCTTGTTGCTTTTTCAAGAAGATAGAGCATTCAGATTTGTTGTGGCCAGACTTTCCACATTTAAAGCAAGTGCAGTTGTTGTCAGTCCTTTTGTTGTTGTTGTTGTTGTTGTTCTTTGTGAACTTTATGTTCTTGTTTCTTCTCAAGAACTTGCTGAACCTTTTGACAATCAAATTCATGTTGTCCTCTTCATCTTCTTCACTTGAGTTTTCCTTTTTTCAACTTTTGAGGATGCAGCTTTCAAGGCTATGCATTTGTCTTTCTTCTCTGCATCTTCTGCATTGGTTAGTTGTGACATTTCAAGTTCATACTCAAGAAGCTTACCAAATAATGCAGCCATAGACATTTTGGATAGATCTTTTGATTCCTTGATTGTTGTCACCTTTGGTTGCCATGGTCTTGTGAGACACTTAAAGATTTTGATGTTTAACTCTTCAGCATCAAAGATCTTTCCAAGACCAAGAAGATGATTAACTATATGAGTGAACCTTGTCTGAAGCTGAGAAATGCTTTCTGTGGTATTCATCTTGAACATTTTATACTCATGGATTAAGGCATGTTTTCTTGATCTTCTTACTTCATCTGTACCTCATGAGTTATCTCCAGCATTTCCCACATCTCCTTTGCACTTGTGCACCTAACTATTCTAATGAATTCATCAGAGGAAAGTGCAGAAGTAATCATATTTTTAGCTTTAAAATCATATTGGACAACTCTCTTTTCAGCGTCTGTCATTTCATCCCATTCTTTGGGAATCATATCATTACTAACAATTTTTATAGGAATCACATGACCTTTTTCTATAGCATTCCAAGCTCCTGGGTCATTTGATTGAATAAAGATTTTCATTCTATTTTTCCAATAGCTGAAGTGCTCTCCTTCAAATGTCGAAGGACGATTGAGGGAGGCACCTTCCTTGAAGGTAATTTGTGTGGTATTCATTTTCTTTTTAAAGAAAGATGGTGATCTTGAAGAACACTCAAGAACCTGCTCTTGATATCAATTGAAAACAATAAGAATACCCACAATAACCAATAGGGGGGTGAATTGGTTAAAACTTGGTCTTTTAAAATTTATTTATCAAATCAGAGTTAAGGATCTTTATCACTTTTAAAATCAAGAATGTTTTAACTCAATCAAATTACTCAGCTCAAGAAACCAATAACTCAAAACAGAACTTGTTGGGTAATGATAATGAAACCAAGAATAAATGAACAAGATGACTTGTAGAGATAGAGATAAAGAAAATCAACACAAGCAATTTATACTGGTTCACTTCACAACAAAAGCTACATCTAGTTTCTTCTAATCAACACTAGATTAGAGTTCCACTATTATAAATTTATGTTCTTACAAGGTTTACAACAACCTCCTTTTATCAACACTAGATAAAGAATAAAAATCTAAAACCCTATTAGACTTCTAAAGAGCAAGAACTAGAGAACACTACTCTGTTCTTTCCTAGAGAACACTACTCTATCCAAAGCTTCAAGAACTCACTTACAATAGCATTAAATAACAGAAATTCCAAAACAAAATTACAATCAAAGGTTATGGAGAGAAACAACTTGATGATCCAATGAATGTGAATGCATATGAATTACCAATCAAGTTTGAATAGCAGAAAACAGAATTTCAGAACATGCTCTCCCTTAAACTCCTGAAATTTCTTTCCTAAAAAATCATTCAATAGCTCATGATGATTAAAGAGTGGGACAAGAAGTTAGAGAATCCAGAAAATCACTTTCAAACTCTTAGAAGGTTTGTGTATGCTCAGAAAATACGAAGTGTTCAAGTTAGAAAACAAGTCAAGCCTTCCTTCTATTTATAATAGAATTTCGTAACAACCTGTAATCGATTACACACGCTAGATAATCGATTAAAATGCATATGTAATTGATTAAATTGTCACTTGATCGATTAAAGTGTTCAAGGCACATTCTGGGTTTCAATAACGAACAAAATAATCGATTAAACCGAGCTGTAATCGATTAAGTCAGAAAAGAGTTGTTTCAGAAAATGGCATGTGTAATCGATTACGAATAATGGTAATCGATTAAAGCAACGAAGAAGACTTTTTCAAATGACCTATGTAATCGATTACGAATGATGGTAATCGATTATCACAGCAAGACACAAAATACATTTTACATTATGTAATCGATTATAATAAGTGTGTAATCAATTAAAACATTCACCAAAGCTTTCTAGTTTCAAATACGAGCCAAATAATCGATTAATTCGATAGGTAATCGATTAAAATGTTCATAAAAGTTTTTTCCAGTTTTAAACATAAACTGAATAATCGATTAATCTGTTATGTAATCGATTAAAACAGTAAAATTATATTTTTCCAAAAACATTATTCAATTAAATCCTTTTTCAATTAGTGAGTAGCTTTGATGTTTTTATGAAAATCATTTAAGCATGTTAATGAGTATGTGAATGCAATGCAAGGATCAAAAGGTTGCCTTCTCCTACACTTCATTAGAATTACAATCTTCAATGCATGTGAAAAGCTCAAAACAATCTTCTAAGTCATAGGCTTCATTCTTCATGTTGCTCCCCCTATATATGGGTTTTTTATTTGGTCTTCAACTAATTTTCCTCCCACCAAGTTTTCACATTTTAGAGTAAAATGATACATTTAGTCGTGACTCCATGTTTATGTCAGGGATCAAATCTTAGACCTTGATCATAGGAAATCAAGTAGCAAAACACTTATGCCAACGCATTTTTGTATATCCTACAACGACTTGGATTGACTTTACTTAGTGATTAATATTTAGGTTAATTAAGTTTTAATCCCTCACTTTTTTCATATTCTAATTTTTAGTCATCCAAAAGTTTTTTTTGACAATTTTTAGTCTTTCATTAATTTTTCATCAATATTTTTAGTCCCTCAAATTTTTACCTATTCTTAGTACCTCATTTATTTTTATTGCTCAAGATTAGTTCTTGTTTTGTCCATTTTAGTCCTTCATTTTTATATTTTAGAATAATTTTGAATAATAAAAATAAATGAGGAACTAAAAATGAACAAATATTTTTTGAGGGACAAAAATATTGAAAGAAAATTAATGGAGAACTGAAAGTTGATAAATAAATTTTAAAGCACTAAAAAATAGAATTTAAAAGAATTGAAGTACTAAAAACTTAGTTAATTCTTAATATTTTATTAATACTAGCTAATTTCTTAAAGATAATTTAAATCATCCAAATTTTCTCAAATAATCTC
>PYAF01003073.1:975049-1007644 GCA_007407185.1 Glycine tomentella
TGAAGTACTAAAAATTTAGTTAATTCTGAATATTTTATTAATACTAGCTAATTCCTTAAAGATAATTTAAATCCTCGAAATTTTCTCAAATAATCTTTTATTCTAATTTAAAATAATGAATTGGTTGATATTTTCCATTTATAGTTAATAGTGAATTTAGCTTATATAGTTTGTCAACTAAAAGTAAGATTCATAATAGTTTATTAAATCTCCAAAATTTTGTTTTGCTATGTGTTGAAGTTTATTTCTTTTATAGAACATAATTTTATATTCTACGTTCCTATTTCTATTAGGGACCATTTTTGCAACATAATATTTGCTTACAATTACGAATTACCTATAGGAGCTAGTTAATAATTTTTTAACTTGGCTAAGGGTTTTTATAATTAATCAAAGTCTATCAAGAATTAGATTCCTTAAAAAAAACAAGCATTAGATTGGAATTATTATAAATGTTAAAAGGATTAAACTGTAATTTTATAGAGATTGTTTCTATTAGGGTGAATTACATTAATTTCTATTAACCGGAAGAAAAGTCAAGGTGTTATACGTAATTTGTGAAGATCATTAAGTATATATTTTGTTCAATTTTTTGAAAATAGTTCAACTTATTTTGAAAAGGTAAACATTTTATAAGCTTCTTAAGGGATCTCAAGAGGGATTTTTTTTTAAAAAAAAAATTCTTTAGATATAAGTTGTTCGACTATTTGCTAAGAACGTGAATAAGAATAAGTCTTAAAAACATATGGGCCACCATATGTGCTCAACCTTTGAATTATGTTAAGGGGTTGGATTTCATTTTAAAACTTTTTGTATTTTCTTTTTTCTTCTTAAAATGCATCTCCAACTCGAGTCCATCTCCAAGCCTTGAAGCGTATTCTATATATGCTATCTAAAGTCAACCATTTCACATGGACTTCATCTCACATAGTTAGAGACGTTGGGAAAAAGATACCATTTTTTCCTTCCAAGGCCTGTTATGAATGATCTTGCACAAACAAAATACTTTATACACAAACAATAATTATGCAAGCAATACAACACAATTTTTAACGTGGAAAACATTCTCAATGTGAGAAATAAAAACCACAGGACCGATCTCGGAGTCCACTCAAATTCTTCACTATCAAAAAAGTGAGATTACAAAATGGTTCCAACAACCATTACAATCAATAGACAACTTCAACAAAAGTTGTACCAGACCATCACAAGAGGCAAACATACAAAATAAGCTTTTGTACGAAATTAATTTCTACTACTAGAAACAACAACAAATAAATCCCAACGGTCAAACTGATTTAATACAAGAGAGGAACACAATAATCAAATTTGAGGACAATCCAACGGTTGATAAAAGAGACAACTCCTTCTCAATATCAATGCCTGAAACAAGCCAGAACAGAGCAGGAATTCTGATAATCTCTATTTTTAGTTAAAACAATCTCTCTTGGAACAGTTCAATGAATGATCCTAACGGTCATAATGTAAAAACAGATTTCAGTAATCGCTCCTCAAATTTTGAATGCGATCCAACGGTTAGTGTAAGAGAAATGTCCCTCGGAATAACGCTGCATGCTTCAGAAAACGGTTTCAGAACTAGTTCGGTTTGGGAATTTCCGGTTATACTACAAGCTTCTATTCATGAAACCAACAGTTAGATGTTAGTATTGGTAACTCACAAACCTGATGTAAAAGTTTCACCAAGATCCAACGGTTAACCAAGGAGATAGGGAAGATTGAAGGATGACAGTTTCTACCATTCTCCACATGCGAATTTTGACGGTTTCTTTCTCCTCTCCTTTTTCTCTCTCTTGTGGTTTCAAATTAACCGCCAACATATGAAAAGAAGTAACTGTTGACCTATTAAAATAAGGAATTTCAATCTTTCCTTATTGGGCTGGACTTGGCTTGGGATTCAAGCCCAACACGAGAATTCTAAGCTTACACAACATTTTGTGATGCTGATTGGGGAGGAGACACTCAAGATAGAAAATCAATAGGAGCCTACATCATTTACTCTGGTCCCATGCAATGCAATTTGTGGTCTTGTAAAAAGCAACCAAAAGTTGCAAGATGTTCAACATAGGCCAAATACATAACAATAGCTTCTACTCCCGCGACCTTTGATTCTTCTGTTACGGTCACCTCCTCCACAACCTATTCTCTTCCTCAAGACATCTCCAACCCCTATTATGTTCACCCTAACGAGAATCCCTCTGCGAAACTTGTTACTGCTCTTCTTGATGGTTCTAATTACCATGGTTGGGTTCAAGCGATGATGTTGGTTTTGGAGATGAAGAACAAAATTAGCTTCGTGGACAGCACGATCCCAAAATCTAATGAGCAAGATCCGAATTATAGTGCTTGGAAATGGTGTAACAACTTGATTCGATCATGGATCAATCATTCAATTTCTCTTGATATCGCAATTAGCATTCTATGGGTGAATCAAGCTTCTGAGGTGTGGAATGCTTTCCGTAACCATTTTTCCCAAGGTGATTGCGTAGGATTCTACAATTGAACAACAATCTCTATTCTACTAAACAAGGTGATCTTTCTGTTATGAGCTATTTCACAAAATTGAGAATTATGTGGGATCAGTTGTGCAATTTTCTTCCAATTCCTACCTGTGATGCGACACTTGTAACATCCCAAAAATTTAAATATGTTAATTAGAGATAAAAAGAGAAATTACAAAAATGCTTGAAGGAGAATGACCATATTATCCTTTACTTTGATGTGAGAATTACCATTCTACCCTTGGAGTAAAATTACAATAATACCCTTAGATATTTTGGTCATCCTTGAAGAAAAAATTACAGTAATACCCCTGGAATGACAAATTACTGTATTACCCTTAGTAACAGATAAATATCACAAGAAGGATAGGATAGGAAACTAATGGATCCAAGTGACAAGTTTAGAAGTGCTTAGAATGAATTTAGTAATGATTAGTGAATTTAAGAAAGAAACAAATCCTAGCACGTGTAGGATGTTGGCTAGGAGCTTAAGATCACATAAGTAAATACTTTAGTAATTGAAAACTACATGAAGTACACCTAGTTTAAATTAAAAGAGACAAAAAACATAAAACAAAGCATGCTTATACGTGAGACTTGGACCAAAATTAATTGAATATGGAAGTGAAAAACATGTGTGTGTAAACGTGTAAGCCTTAGAACTTGTGTGCAAGAGATAATTTTTTAGCCAAGCATAAGACAAATCAGATTTGGCTTCTTGAACAAGCCATTTCATGTGGAATGGCCAGCTATGCTTAGAGAATCTTTGCTTTGTTTGGAGATAACCATGCATTAAATGAATAAAGACAAAGCTATGACATATTTTCTTTAGGTTATGATTAATTAGTTACTATAGGACTAAACTAACTCCTAACTAAGTTCAATCCTAACTAATTCATCTTGTACAACAAAAACTGCACGTGTATGCTAGCGTCTAAGCCCATGACCAATTGTCATTTTCTACACACTTTGCTTTCATTTTCTCACTTTCTAATTGTCTCCAAAAAACGTGATCTATATTCCTATAGCATGCTATATCTCTATTGCTTTCTTTTCTCTATTCCAAACTATCCTAAGACTTCCTTTATTCAAAGGTTTAAAGTGTGTAGCTACATATTTGGAAGATTTGGAAGCAAATTTACTTGAGATATGCTAGGCTTCAATCTTGAATTAAGGGTTTAGTTGGACTATTTTTAAGATTTTATATCTCCCTCTGTATTTAACCAAACGAGGTGATTGATCACTCATTTTAAAGCTTAGGATATCCTCTATGTTGTCTTACAATATGGGACCAAACTGAGGGGTGAATTATGCCCAGAATTTATTTGAACACAGTTATCCGAAATTGTCCACACCCAAATAGCTACTTCCACCAGTTTTAAAAAATTTATATCTCTCATTTATTACTCAAATTAGGCTTATGATATACCGTATTAAAGATCTAGGTGTTAACTCTAACATATCAAAAATTTAGCCAAATCTGGATTGTTTACTGCTTGCAGTCGCGAAGACAATAAGAGATGTTAGTGTCCAATTTTGAGTCTGTTGGCAGATTTAGAGTTTTGTTTTTAAAATACTATATCTAGAGTTTTAGAACTTCAATTGAGGCAAGTGGTACCTTGTTAGAAAGCTTAGGAAGTTTAGTTTAACATACTAAAAGATTGGAATTTAATGACTTGTAGATTAGCATAGATTATAGGAAGAATTGAATCATATGTGGTGAGAAATCTATACTAAATTTTCTTCGATTTAGTATATAGAGCTTTGCGTGTAGGCCAAAGCACGTGAACTTGAGAGATCTCAAAACGACACTGCAAGGAGGTAACAGAGGGATATAGATAGGTGATGAGAGTTTATTCTTTGGTTACAGTTTTTGATACCATATTTGGGGGTTAGGGGACCCAATTATGGAGATGTATGCATATCCCTATTGTTTGCTGGTTTTCAAGAAAAACTATGTTTTAAACTAATGGGGTGCGATATATTTATTATTGATGTATGTGTGTTCCTGTTGTGTGCTTGTTTTCAAGAAAACTATATTTTTAACTAATGGGATGCAATGAATTTGTTATTGATGGATAAAACTGTGAATGAATGTTGTAATGATTGAATTTTTGGGAAAAGTCTTAACTACAGAGGAGACTCTGCCCAAAATTTTATAATATGTTCTCCTATTTAATTCTTTATTAAATTTTAAATGGGCATAAGAGTTTGTTTCTATATTGTAGTTCTCCTCTTTAATTTAGAATTTTTCTAAAATACCAGTCTCGTGGTATTATGGATTGTGAATGAATGAAGTTTGTGTTGTCTAAAGACCTGGGAAATGTGAAACTCATGCATATGTTATATGTATAGATGTGAACTGTGATTGCTTGTGATGTTATTGATGATGTTGAAATGAGATAATGTTGATGTGGTTGATGATATTGAAATGAGATAATGATGATGTAGTTGATAATATTGAAATGAAATAATGTTGACATTGTTATGATATTGAGATTGAGATGATATTAATGTTGATCATAACATTGAGATGAGATGATGTTGATGTTGACTATGTCATCATGATGGATGTATGTTGTGTATGTACATGGAGGGTGCAATGACTTGTTGGATATCCCTAGGAGGGAAGATGGTGAGTTTACGAATTTTAAGCATCCTTGGAGAGGGAAAGTGATTGCCTAGAATTCTCACTACTAGAAAAACAACATTCAACATCGATTTTCTTTTTTACATTCAACATTGATTTTTAACTGATGTTGAAACTACCGACGTTGAAAGTTTGGATGTTAACATTGGTTTTGAAAAACCGATGTTAACAAAATTATACAACATCAGTTTTTTTGTAAAAATCGATGACACCATATAAGAAACAAAAGAAAAAAAATGTAAAATCTGATAATTCAACATCAATTTTAAACAAGAACCAATGTTGTTTTTTTATTTTTTTTTAAATATTTTGTTTGTTTTTTTATTTTACCCAAATTCATCCTGCTAATGAAATACCAGACATCCAGCCAATTTCAAAATACAATAAAATTAAATAATATTTGAATAAAAAGTAAATTCAATAGTCTCAATGTACATAAAAATGATTTTCTAACCAAGTGTTTATACAATTGTTTAACCCTTAACCACCTAACCTAATATTTCATCCCTAACTTTAAGATAAAATGTAGCCCACTGAACCCTAATAGCTTTCAATCTCTCGGCTTCCAATGGTCTCTAATTAGTAAAATACTGCATGACATGATAAAACATAATTTAATAAGTATAAATAAAAACAAGTATAAAAAATACAATTAGTTTTGAATTAGACAATTACCATGTCCCAGTTATCCCTCAAGCCTCCTTGGACTATCGTCGACATCCAATGCATGACATAACAACCACACTCAGTGCTTCCTTTTTGCTTATTACACTAAATTCAATAACACAGTCAAAGTTAAACGAAAATTACACTACTACAAAAAAAACATTTTACGACATCAAAGCAACGGCGGTTCCTTTAAAACCGTCTTAGAAAGGTATGCGGTGGCAAATTCGTAAATAAAATGAATTGAACAAAAGCAATTTTATAAAAGTCGTCTTTGAATCAATGTGTTCAATGACGGTTTTATCAAAACCGCCTTTATTAACACCTCCTTTTTTGAAATTCGAATCCATTTTATGCTTTTTTTCATTCTCTCACGCAAGTCCTCATTTCAAACAAGTCAATTCCAATCTCCGTCACTCTGTCTCTCCTCGAAGGTCCCCTTCTCCTCCCCGTTCTCTGTCTTGCTCTACTCGTGCCACCACGACTTCCTCCCTTCACCGCCATAAAAAAGTCATTTCTCCGTCGAGGCCGCTGTCATAAGGGGTTGAAACCCTCTCTCATGTAAACCCTTTCCCCCATAAACCCTTTCTCCGTCATAGTGCCGCCTTGAAGTCAGGACGATGTCGTTTGGGTCGTCTATGTTGTCTCATTCACATGCCTTTTCATTCTTGTCCAACAACAGCAAAAACATAACATACCGCTTCAGAGACACTTCCCAAGTAATGGATTTCGTCTCTACAGATTGGTAAGTGGTAACTATTCTTCTTTCGTTCCTTACCACGATCCTCCCTTTTTTGCAGGTTTGAATAACGCATGAAAAGACCCTTTAGACCACAATTAGATGTAACCACTGACCCCAACCCTCTTTTTTTTTTCTTTTTTCTTTTTAGTTTCTTCTAAATGAATGTTTGGTATAGTTTAGTACAAAAGATGCGGTGCATTACCAGGTTGAAGCCTTGAGTTAGAGGTGAACATTCTTGTTCGGGACCCTCAAGTTTGCTTGTCTATGAATGAGAGGCACTGATCTAATTGGTAAGTGCTATCCATCATGTCTCTATGCTCATAATCTACAACATGTGAGTTGTGAATTTGATCATCTACTTTCGTTTTTACTTTTTGGTTTTTGGGGTTATTTTTCCCTTAATTTCTTTGTAGCCTTAGTTTTTGTTCTTTTCTTTTTTAATTGGGGTTGGATGTTTGTGATTGTGTATATCTTGGTGTTTTCATAATTGGGGATCAGCGAGTGGTTGTGATTGTATTATTGTGTGGTGAAGGCTGCCAAATTAGGCATCATTTGTGGAAGGAATAGTCTTGGGTTGTGATAGTTGTAAAATATGACACGAATCATGACATACTTGTGTCTTTAGTGCTGAACAATTAGTTTTAACTTTTTAAGTTAATGAATCATGGGAAGTGATAGAATAAAAAAGAAAAAGTGGTATGTAGTATCCCTTTGTGGTTAGTATCTATAAGCAAAATCCAATGAAAATATAATAGTCTTATTTATTTATTTAAGCTCATAAAATTGTGTTCATTGGCTAGATGATTCAAATTGAACAGGGAAATTGTCCCAAAAATGGTGTTGGTGGTGTTTTTGAATTTTTTTTAAAAAAATAAAACACCATTTCATGAGACATGACAAAATTGAAAGGTATCTGAAAGAAGCTTTGGAGATTTATGGCTTACTTAATCTGCTCTTGCTTTATGCATGATTTAATGAAAAATGCTTTATGTTGTATTATTATTATTATTATATGAATGAAAACCATGGTGAGTTTTGATGGGTGATTGGTGACAAGCATTGGATTATGTCATAGCAAAAGCAAGGCAACATGGAATTAGGCTCCTTCTTAGCTTAGTGAATAATTTGCAAGCATATGGTGGGAAGAGTCAGTATGTCGATCAAATGGGCATGGCAAGAAGGGGTAGGGTTAAGTTTGTCCAATGATTCCTTCTTCTTTGATCCATTTATCCGTACTAATTTCAAGAATTACATCAAGGTATGACATGTCTATTTATCTGTCTTTCTTTTCTTTATTTTTTCCCCTGCACCCTACCTTTCTAACATAAACAAAGGCCTTTAATTATCATCTGGCATCCGCTCATTAAATTAAAATTTATACAATTTCTCTAAATCAATAGTTTAATTAACAAAGAAGAAAAATAGTATTTTAATTAAAATTATTAGAATAGATGTGGCAATAGACATATATTGTTAGACACTCCCCTAGACAAGTAGTTCTTGTCAGAAATATAATATAAAGTAATGAAATTAGTCATATGATTTCACCTAATACTTTAAGCTTTTGGAATATAACATGTATCAAAGCAAGGGAGAGAAAGATAAATGGAGCTTGTAAGAGGGGGCGTTAGAAATATAACATAAAGTAATAAAACCATTCATGTATCTTCACATCATAGCTTAAGCTTTGGGAATAATTGGTTCGTGACAATTTTGTTCTACCATTGTACTAATTAAATGCCTGATTTTTTCCACCCTATAAGTTTCTCCTAGGAAGAATTGGATTAAGACCTCTACAATTTTGAAAAAACTGCATAATGACATATGTCCTTTAATTTTAATATTTGCTAATTTTAATATTAAAAAGGAGGGGAAAGCTTGCATGAATGGTGAGATTCATAACAACACAGTGTACAGTTCTTTTTCCAAATTGTAGGAGATCCATTACCCATCAATACAGTGGTGCGGCCTTGTTGAGAAGCAAAGAATGAGATGACTAATCCATGAATTTTATTTTTAATACATAATATAAATAAATAATCTTATTTTTGAGGCTTCATCTGTAACCCATTATTCATGACATCATATGAAGCTTGTATTCCCTGCTTCCTTGGATCAAAAATACTCCTTCATGTACCACCTGTATTGTAGGTCTCACATTTATTTTTTTGTACTGGTCATTTCAATTTTAGTTGCACGTTTGTGACCTTTGAAGCTGGTCATTTCAAGTATCATTTTTCTTTACCTTGCACACAACATCTTAAAAAACTCCATATATATTGCATTAAAGTTATTTAGAGTAACATCGTGGTGCACAATATTGTATGTCTTTTTTTTTTCTTGCACATATCCTTGTGGAGAGAAACTGATACTATTAAAATAAAACAAAAGATAAGAATATATAGCTGCATGTAACCAAATATAGCTGTTATTTAGATAAGATTCTCATAAGAACCTATAAGCTTCTCAGATATAGTTGCATTAAGTTTTGATTTTGTTAGCTCAGACCAATGACCTTCTACTTGTTCAGGTGATTAGAAGCTGGAGAAATGAGGTATGTGTTAGAATTGAAGAAACTAAGGCAAAGGATTCAAGATGATTGAAGCAAATGAGTTTTGATGTTTTACATGCCCAATCAATTTGATGGCATATGTAATTTTTTGTTTAAGCTTGGTTCATTAGATAAAACTTTATAATCCTCATTAGCTTTTGATAATTCATGCATTCATACATTCATTTGAATAGAATTAATCATGTGGTAATAATCAAATTCATAGAAATTCATTAAAGCAACTTGGAATTGTATAAAACATTTTCTCACTGTTTTAATCGATTACAGCATGTGTATGTTTTCTGGAAAATGCCTTATGAACATTTTAATCGATTACCACTGGTTCGTAATTGATTAAATAAGCTTTACACAGAATTAGAAACTTTATGTGATAATCGATTATCTTGAGAAATAATTGATTACATAAGCTTCTGCATAATTTTACACAGCATGTTCATCTGGTTTAATCGATTACCAGATGTTTGTAATCGATTAAATGTGCATGGTTAAGTTTTAGGCATGGTCTGTGTTAATCGATTAAATGGGAACTTAATCGATTACATGTGTGCATTGAAAATCTGAGTTCATCTGGATTAATCAATTACAAGATGACTTAATCGATTATTCTGTTCGTGACAAATTTCCAGATTTCTGATGAACACTTTAATCGATTATCTGATTAAAATAATCGATTACATTGTCGAATTAATCGATTATAGTTAGTTAAAACTGTTTTTTTTATAAATATAACAGTTGGGTCTGTGTTAGACCAAGTGAGAAAAACAGAAATACTCGTACAAGCCTTGTGATAGACACATTTTAAAGCTCTCAAGAGTACCTAAGATTGAGATTAGTGAGATAATCAAATACGATGAGTATCATGGAGAGTTACTTGTGTTTTTAGTGTTGTTTCTCAAAGATTGAAGAATTGTTCAAGCTAGTGCTTAAAGAAAGTCATCAAGAAAGAGTTATATTCATCTATTGCATATAATCTCAAGTTGATTGCATCATTCATATCATTGTAAATTGCTAAGGATTATAAGGTGATATTGTTCTTGAACCTCAAGCTTGATTTTTTATTGATATTTGTTTTGTAATTGTATTGTAATTCCATATAGCATTTGTATTCTTTAAAGCTTTTTCTAGAAAGGATTTCTAGAGGGAAGAACAGAGAGGGGATCTCTGGTTCTTGATCTTTTGAAAAGTCTATAGGAAGTAGATTTTGAAATTTTACCTAGGGAGGGTAAGAGAGGTCATTTGTAAGCTTGTAAAGAACAAATATTTGTTATAGTGGAACTCTAACCAAGATTTGGTTGGAAGAAAACTGGATGTAGCCTCTGGGGTTGAGATGTGAACCAGTATAAATCTTGTGTGTTTTAAGATTTCAGTTTATATTCATTAAATTCTTGAAGTATAGAATTTGTTCATCATACAAACTTGGTTACAGCACAAGAGTGATTTGATTGGTGAAGTAAATTGTTTTCTAAATTGGTTTTTAATAGATATGATCCTTTTGAAGTCTCCCGCTGTTATAAATTTTGAAAGAAAATTTTAAAACTCTGAGGTAAAACCAATGCATTCCCCTCTTGGTTTATTTGAATAAGTGTTCATTGTATTTTCAGTATGTAGTCCCCCCCTCCCCTCATATATATTTCTTTTTTTACTTATTTCTACTTTCAGTATGACACGTGAACATGTATGCCCATTTTTTCATAATATATGATTGTTTCTTAATTCATGTTTTGTTTCAAGATAGTTAAAATAGGATTGGCCTGCAACTGAAAAACTCTTGATTGATTCTTTTCATATATAATAATTTTATTATTAGGTCTCCCTGCAAATCTACATATAAAACAGTGAGTAAACTGGGACAGATTGGTTCAAATATTTCTTTTAGTCACGCACCACTAAAATATTTCTTTATCCAAGGTAAAGATTCTGATGAGATCGAGCACACAAGTCCTGCTTATATATATATATATATATATATATATATATAGAGAGAGAGAGAGAGAGAGAGAGAGAGAGAGGACACACTAATTTGTTCTGTTTCTCTTTGTTGTTTGAAGGAATCTTCTGGGAGAAGAACTAGAGCCACTTAGCATGAAAGAATTGCATAGTTTAGAGAAACAACTGGATAGAACGCTTGCACAAGCTCGGAAGCACCTAGTATACTAATTGATACTTATTTTGTGTATATTTTATTAATGAACATGCATATAAAATCTAATTGAAACATATGAAATACAAAAGAGACCAAGTGCCCTTCATAAGCAACTAGACTATTTAAGGATTCATCTTAATTAATTAAGTTTACATTTTCCTTCAACTCACTTTGATCCAAATGGTTCTATATATAAAAATTAAATTAAATTGACATAATCTACTTGCAGGTTCGTATTGTGTTGTTTTTAACTCAAATGATCAGATGCTGGTTGCTTTGAAATTTAAACTGACTATGTACACATTTTGTTTTTCAGATAGACCTCATGTATTACGTGAATTCTGAAATTTTTGTGGCATTTTAGTGTGATCATCAAGTTTCTTTCAAGTATTTTATTTTTCTTTTTTTAGAAACCATTATTTTTGTGTTATTTGTCATTTTCGCAACAATTTTATTTGTCATTACTATGCTTGTTGTAAACAAGTACAAATATAAGTTCCTCAGAGCAACAACTTCTAATATGCCTAGTATTGTTATTAAAGAAAATAGAGGAAGTAAGTTAAGCTTTGGGATAGGTGGAATGTTAAAAGTTCAGCATCTGGTTTCAATTGCCAAACCATTTATGTTTGTCATTACTTAGCTTTGATGGTTCTGGCCAAATTCCATATGAACTTATTAAGGACCCACTTTAGGTAAATTTGTATTCAATTTCTTTGTTTGTGTTTGTGCTCTTCCTGGCATAATTGAAATGTTGGAAAGTTCCTTTCAGATCAATGATGATGAAGTGGAACTATGGGTGGTTAGAGCAATAATTGCCAAGTTAATTGACTGTAACATGGACCAAATGCATCAAGTAGTAGTTGTTAGGTATGTTCTACCTCAATTTGTCATTTCTCTCTGCACCCTACTAGCTTATGTGACTCTGTGGGCACATGGACTTGCGCCTGTTGGCCATAATTATTGTGTTCAACATCATATAGCCCATTTTTACTTAAAATAAGTTACATAACTCTTATGATTTATCTTATAACTCTAATAATTAATCTCTCTTTTATTCCCTCAACCTTCTTGATTTCAGATGGTTGTCACTTCATCCTTTCATTGCTAGTTCTCTGATTCAGATCTCGGTTTTATTTTTGCTTTTGCTGAATGCATTGTTCATTGATGATGATTTGATGGCCAATGTTGATGGGTTTTGTCTCTTACTTGGAATTATTATGAATCTCTTAATCTATTTGTTGTTTGCTTTGGAATTTGTTACATTATTATTATTATTATTATTATTATTATTTTAAATAGCACTTTAATGATTTTCAGGAGACATCATATGTGTCCCATGTGCTCGCTTGTGCAACATTTTGATTGATGTCTTAACTAACAAAGAGAGGTTTGAATAGATACAGCAAGCAATATACAATTCTTAACATACTATTGATTATTTTCATGATAATTATTTGTATTATGGGTCCTTTGGTCCTTCAATACAAGCCGAGAAGATCAGAGAGGAAGAAAAAATTTGGAAATTTCATCAATGGAACAAAAGTCTCAAGATTATGAGCATAAAGTAAGATGTTTGTTTTAATGAAGTTACATTCTCTAATTTACATGTAATATAATGTTCCATGGTATTTGACATAATTCTGTGTCGAATGACATTTTACAGCTAGCTGCTAATTTGCGGAATTCCAAATTTTAGTGTATAGAATAACAATTTGTTTAGTTATAGCATTATAGAATAAAAAAATTTCAATGTCTTGTTTTGTTATATAATAGTCAATTTCATTTGGTAGTAGCATTATATATATATATATATATATAGAAAGCAATTATAAAAAAAAATTGGATCAACGAAGACAGTTTTAAGGCAAAATCGTCTTTGTATGTAGACAAACAAAGACGATTTTGACTTAAAAACCATCTTCGTAGGCATTTTAAATAAAAAAAGGATCAAAGAAGACGATTTTAAGGCAAAACCGTCTTTGTATGTAGACAAACAAAGACAATTTTCACTTAATAATCGTTTTCGTAGGCATTTAAAAAAAGGATTAACGAAGATGGTTCTAAGGCAAAACCGTCTTTGTATGTAAACAAACAAAGATGGTTTTGACTTAAAAACCGTCGTAGGCATTTACAAAAAAAAAAAGGATCAACGAATACGGTTTTAAGGTAAAAACCGTCTTTGTATATAAACAAACAAAGACGGTTTTCACTTAATAACCGTCTTTGAAAGCATGTAAAAAAAAAGGATCAACGAAGACGGTTTTTACAACTGTCGTTGAATGTCACGATTTTCAATAACACGCGCAACAACGACAGTTTTACAACTGTCGTCGTAAGGGGTTTAGAACCGTTGTTATTTTTCTTATTTGTAGTAGTGTTAGTGTAAATAGTAATAAAAGTTATTTTGAATACATAAACCATTATTTTTTAGACTTACTTTAACCGCGATCCATTTAGTAATTTCCTTGAGTATCATGGACTCTTTTAAAAGCACTGCTTAAGAGAAACGTGCATGCATATTGTACAATTAATATATTCATGTGTTATAAATAATAACTTAAATGTCTTACAAATTACAACCTACCTGTTAATAATTCCTTTCAGGTAGTTATCAGGCTTGTTGTGCAACGAACAAAACCACCCGACAACATTGTCCTTAGGACATATAACGACTAGTTACTAATGTGCACTGCATTGGAGAACATTAAGTTATTATACTGCATACATTATTTAAATTCATTTGTACATTTTTACTTACCCATTCAAGTACGCTGCAAGGTAGAAATCTTTCTATGAACTCTGCATCCATTTCTTTATATAGTCCTCGGATTCAAATTGAGATTGCCTAAATCTTTATATGGACTGTGGCTCGATGAATCCATACACATTGGCATGATCCGATTGCAGACATAAGTTATTCATATGCCTATTGTTTTGAAAATAAAGTTAATTAACAGTTATATAACGGAGATGTTTAGACATTTACCACCATGGAGTATCTCAGAAATATCCTCATGTTTTATGTACAACAGGAAGTTGTCAATATACACCCCGAACAAAGTAGGGTCCCACGGCACCTGCATGGGTCTGAGGAAAAGATCTGGGATGGTCAGTGTGACTTGATACAGGGGATTGCCAATAGGTTTCGGCTTATGTACAGGTTTCCCCGGTCTCTGTTTATTCTACAGAGTTAACAAACATAAGTGAATGACCGTCTTCACTTTATATTAGACAAATCATTCTTAAATGATAATAAACAAGCCAAAAATGAAATACCTTTTTCAAAATAGCCTATACAAGATGTGTCAGCCATGCAAGGAAGGTGTTAAGGGCCTGCCCCACTAACTGAACCTCTTCAGTGGGTACAGGGACGCAAGCATCAGTATCTTGGACTTCCTCAACACCCACCTTGACCTGATCATTGGCAAGAGGGACGTTGTGCACGAGTGTCGACCTCTCATAAACTCTTCCAAGGGCAACCAGGCAGGGAGGATTGTCATTGACATACAACCTACGCTTGTCAGATGCACCCGTGTCTGGGTCATTCCCCGAGGGATCGACACAACTTCCCTTAGTGTTGACACAGGCACCATAAGGACTGACCTCAACCGTCGGAGGTGGCATCGTACCCTGAGACTGGACAATAGACTGCATCTGGGACTGCATTTGGCTTAAGGACATCATCAATTGTTGTGTCACTTTCTCAATGATCGATTACTCCAGCTTTTCCTTGATGTTCTATTTAAGTTGATCCAAGGCCTCGGGGTTCATGGACTTAGACTTGCGAGAGGTTGATGCAGCCGGTCCGAAGTATTGTTTTATTGTCACACCTGATCCAGCAGCACAGACAAGGCCTGGGTGCTCTGGTCATCCAATAGTCAGGACATCCTAACGTCCACTGGCGATAAAACTACCTCGTGTCGATTGCTCATCGAGGGTATCTTGCAATCAAAATAAGTAAAACATTAATTTTGTAATTTGTTAGGCAAAAATTCATTAATGACCAATGAAACCATCCTTTGACTTACAATCCTCTCTGCAATCTCATGTGTCGTCTAACAGGGGACGGAGGATGAACAATGGTCTTAATGCTTTCACCTTGGGCTGCTTCTTTTCCTCCATCAATCTTTGTTCTAACAAATCATAACCCCCGTGAGACAACACATGAGGGGCAGTGTTCAGCTTCTGGGGTGGAGGAACGGGATAGGAAAAGAGAGCGATTCTAGTTGTAAGATATGGATATGTAAAATACAGGATTTCCAATCCTAGCAGGAAAAGGGGGGGAACGGATACTCAATTTCAAGTGAGTAAATAGAATTCCATACTAGATATCATAGATACATATAGAATTATGTGGAAATCGGAAGCATAGGAAGCAGCAGTAAGAGCAAGAGCAGTCCGCAAAGCAGCTGCTGGTTGAAGCATGGCAAGGGGAGAATACTTTGAATGAATGTTGAATGGGAAAGGAACTGCTGGTGTCCCCCATAAACTGAAAATCCATAATTCCAATAGCTACAGGAATACCATTTAGTTGACCAGTACCTGTTTGAACAACCTCAGTTAATCGCATTTTTCTTTGATAAGAATCATGGCTTGAGCCTTCTTTCTAACATCCTGTAAGAATTACACAGATAGATGTCAAAAAAAGTGCGCTTGAAAGACTCCATAATTGTGAAATTCTAAAACAATGCAACTCAGCTAACCTCCCATGTGTTGGATATAAGGGGAGCAACATAAAGAATGAAGCCTATGACTTAGAAGATAGTTTTGAGCTTTTCACATGCCTTGAAGATTGTAATTCAAATGAAGTGTAGGAGAAGGAAACCTTTTGATCCATGCATTGCATTCACATACTCATTAACATGCTTAAATGATTTCATTAAAACATCAAAGCTACTAACTGTTTGAAAAATGATTTAATTGAGTAATGTTTTTGGAAAAACATAATTTTACTGTTTTAATCGATTACATAGCATTTTAATCGATTATTCAGTTCATGTTTAAAACTGGAAAAAGCTTTTATGAAAATTTTGATCGATTACCTATCTGATTAATAGATTATTCAGCTCGTATTTGAAATTAGAAAGTTTTGGTGAATGTTTTAATCGATTACACACTTATTGTAATCGATTACCATTATTTGTAATCAATTACACAGGCTATTTTCTGAAATTGAACTTTTCTGATTTAATCGCTTACAACTCAGTTTAATCGATTATTTGGCGCGTGTAATTGATTACAGGTTGTTACAAAATTCTGTTATAAATAGAAGGAAGGCTTGGCTTGTTTTCTAACTTAAACACTTCATATTTTCTGAGTATACAAAAGTCTTCTAAGAGTTTGAAAGTGATTTCCTGGGTACTCTAACTTCTTGTCCCACTCTTTAATCATCATGAGCTATTGAATGATTTTTGGGCAAGAAACTTTAAGAGTTTGATGGAGAGCATGTTCTGAAATTCTGTTGTCTGCTATTCAACCTTGATTGGTAATTCATATGCATTCACATTCATTGGACCATCAGGTTGTTTCTCTCCATAATCTTTGATTGTAATTTTGTTTTGGAATTTCTGTTATTTGATGCTATTGTAAGTAGGGTTCTTGAAGCTTTGAATAGAGTAGTGTTCTCTAGGAAAGAACTGAGTAGTGTTCTCTGGTTCTTGTTCCTTAGAAGTCTAATAGGTTTTAGATTTCTATTCTTTATCTAGTGTTGATAAAGAGAGGTTGTTGTAAAGCTTGTAAGAACAGAAATTTATAATAGTGGAACTCTAATCTAGTGTTGATTAGAAGAAACTGGATGTAGCTTCTGTTGTGAAGTGAACCAGTATAAATAGCTTGTGTTGATTTTCTTTATCTCTATCTCTACAAGTCATCTTGTTCATTTATTCTTGGTTTCATTATCATTACCTAACAAGTTCTGTTTTGAGCTATTGGTTTCTTGAGCTGAGTAATTTGATTGAGTAAAAACATTCTTGGTTTTAAAAGTGATAAAGATCATTAACTCTGATTTGATAAATAAATTTTAAAAGACCAAGTTTCAACCAATTCACCCCCCTCTTGGTCATTGTGGGTATTCCTATTGTTTTCAATTGGTATCAAGAGCAAGTTCTTGAGTGTTATTCAAGATCACTATATTTCTCTAAAAAGAAAATGAATACCACACAAATAAAACATGTCTATGGTTAATTAATTGGCGGGCTTGAGGAATAGTCGCAGCCATACGCAACCGAAAAAGTATGTTATCCAAGCACATTTCAAGTAGTTGTAATAATTACCTTCAAGGAAGGTGCCTCCCTCAATCGTCCTCCGATATTTGAAGGAGAGCACTTCAGTTTTTGGAAAAATAGAATGAAAATCTTTATTCAATCAAATGACCCAGGTGCTTGGAATGCTATAGAGAAAGGTCCTATGATTCCTATAAAAACTGTTGGTAATGATATGATTCCCAAAGAATGGGATGAAATGACAGATATTGAAAAGAGAGTTGTCCAATATGATTTTAAAGCTAAAAATATGATTACTTCTGCACTTTCCTTTGATGAATTCTTTAGAACAGTAAGGTGCACAAGTGCAAAGGAGATGTGGGAAATGCTGGAGATAACTCATGAAGGTACATATGAAGTAAGAAGATCGGGAAAACATGCCTTGATCCATGAGTATGAAATGTTCAAGATGAATACCACAGAAAGCATTTCTCAGCTTCAGACAAGGTTCACTCATATAGTTAATCATCTTCTTGGTCTTGGAAAGATCTTTGATGCTGAAGAGTTAAACATCAAAATCTTTAAGTGTCTCACAAGACCATGGCAACCAAAGGTTACAACAATCAAGGAATCAAAAGATCTATCCAAAATGTCTATGGCAGCACTATTTGGTAAGCTTCTTGAGTATGAACTTGAAATGTCACAACTAACCAATGCAGTAGATGCAGAGAAGAAACACAAAAGCACAGCCTTGAAAGCTGCATCCTCAAAGGTTGAAAAAGAGGAAAACTCAAGTGAAGAAGATGAAGAGGACAACATGAATTTGATTGTCAAAAAGTTCAGCAAGTTCTTGAGAAGAAACAAGAACATAAAGTTTACAAAGAACAACAGCAACAACTACAAAAAGAGTGACAACAACTTCACTTGCTTTGAATGTGGAAAGCCTGGCCACTTCAAATCTGAATGCTCTATCTTTTTGAAAAAGCAACAAAGTGAAAATAAGATGAAGAAGGAAGGTAAGTCTAAGAGAGCCTACATAGCTTGGGAAGATAATGAGTCAACAACTTCTGAATCCTCAACTAAAAATGAAGAAGCAAATATGTGTCTCACTTCCACAATCAATGAAGATGATGATGATCTCTCAATTGCTGAAACTGAGATAAATTCTGAACTTGATCAAGTTATTGATGCTTTTCAAGAAATGCATGAAGAGGTCCAAAAGCTTGCAAAATCCAAGAATAAGCTCCAAGGAAATCTTAGATGGTATGTTGCAAAAATTACAAAATTGCAAACTGAAATTTGCAACTTGAAAGAAGAAAATAAAAAACTTGTTTCAAGTTACAAAATGAATGGATGTGTATGTGCTTCTTATTCTACTAATGTTGAAAAATACAATTTGTTGCAAAAGGATTTTGATGATTACAAAAGAAGTCAAGGAGAAAAATACATGTTACTCTTATCCAAAAATAGTGATTTAATTGATCTCTTAAGAAAGCTTTACAAAGGTAAATGTAACTTGGCTAAAATGTTGAGTATGCAGAAATATGCTGGAGATACTTCTGGTTTGGGTTACAAACAAGGCTTAAAATCTTTTGGCAAAACTGTATTTGTACCACCAAATAGAAGAATCAAAAGAAGTTCAATAACTCAAAGATCAATCAAAATGCTTACTTGAGAAATTCATCAAAATCTGTAACATGCAACTATTGTATGATGAAAGGACGTACATCATATAAATGCTATGCTAGGAGATTCTATGTGCCTAATGTAGATTGTATTTGGGTGCAAAAGAAGAAAAAAGTAGCTAACCCCTATGGACCCAATATCAATTGGGTACCTTCATCTATAAATTGATTTGAATGCAGGATGTCTAAGAGCTAGATCTTCATTATGGTATCTTTATAGTGGATGCTCTAGACATATGGTTGATGACATGTCAATGCTCACAAATTTGACTCTTAAAGATGGAGGACTTGTCACCTATGGAGATAACAACAAAGGGAAGATCATTGGAGAAGGCAACATAGGAGATAGCTTCAAAACCAAAATCAGAAATGTTCTTTATGTGGAAGGGTTAAAGCACAATCTCCTAAGTATAAGCCAACTCTGTGATAAAGGGTTCAAAGTGTCATTCAATAACAATTGCTTCATGATATGTGATGGACAAAGTGGTGAGGTGATTCACATAGGTAAAAGAAAAGGTAATATCTATTTACTCTCCATAGATCATGCATTCTTTCACAACACTTCTTGCCTAATAAGCAAAATTGATGAATCTTGGCTATGGCATAGAAGGGAAAGTCACATTAACATGCATCATATGAACAAGCTAATTAAAAAGGATTTAGTCATTGGCTTACCCAAACTCAAGTTTGAAAAGGACAAATTATGTGATGCTTGTCAAAAGGGGAAACAAACTAAAAATTATTTTCAAAGTAAAAACATTGTTTCCACCTCAAGACCCCTTGAATTACTTCACATGGATTTGTTTGATCCTTCAAGAACTGTGAGTTTAGGAGGTAATTACTATGGGTTTGTCATTGTAGATGATTACTCAAGATTCACATGAACTTTGTTTTTGAAATCCAAGAGTGATGCTTTCAATGCTTTTAGAAAACTAACCAAACTTGCTCAAAATGAAAAGGGAAGTAAAATTATCTCAATAAGAAGTGGTCATGGTGGAGAATTCCAAAATGAACATTTTGAAAAATTCTGTGAAGAAACTGGAATTAACCACAATTTTTCAGCTCCAAGAACACCTCAACAAAATGGTGTTATGGAGAGGAAAAATAGATCCCTTAAAGAAGGTGCAAGAACTCTTCTTAATGCGACAACTTTGCCTAAATATTTTTGGGCTGATGCTGTAAGTACAGTTTACTACACTTTAAATAGATTGTAAATAAGGCCATTTTTAAAGAAAACCCCTTATGAACTATACAAAGGTAGAAAACCAAACATTTCTCATTTGAGAGCATTTGGCTGCAAGTGTTTTGTTTTAATTAATGGTAAAGAATCACTTGGAAAATTTGATGCAAAAGCTGATAAAGCTATTTTCCTTGGATATTCATTACATAGTAAAGCATATAGATTTTTCAATAAAAGAACTTTGAGCATGGAAGAATCTGTTCATGTGATTTGTGATGAATCTAGTCCCTCCAAGGAGGAAAAGAAGTGTGATGTAGATATAGGTCCTTTGGAGGAATTTATTCAGCTCAATGATTCAATGAATAAAGAAAAAGAAGAACCAAGTGTTGAAACAAAACCATCAACACCAGTCAAAGAGCCAAAAGATTGGAGAACTTCAAGAGATCTCTCACTTGACAATATCATTGGTGAAGTATCAAAGGGAGTATCTACTAGATCTCCATTAAGAAATCTCTGCTATAATATGGCTTTTGTTTCTTTAATTGAACCTAAGAATATTGATCAAGCCTTAATTGATGAACATTGGATGCATGCCTTGCATGATGAATTAAATCAGTTTAAGAGAAATGAAGTTTGGGAACTTGTTCCTAGACCTTCCTCTCTCAAACCTATTGACACTAAATGAGTTTTTAGAAACAAACTTGATGAGAGTGGAATCATATCAAAAACAAAGCTAGATTGGTTGCAAAACGTTACAACCAAGAAGAAGGCATTGACTTTGAGGAAACCTATGCTGCAGTTGCAAGATTGGAAGCCATTAGGTTATTGCTTGCATATGCATGTTTAATGGATTTTAAACTTTTTCAAATGGATGTTAAAAGTGCTTTCTTAAATAGTTATATTGAGGAAGATATATATGTGGAGCAACCTCTTGGTTTTACTGATTTTAAACATCCAAACCATGTTTTTAAACTTAAAAAAAAGGTTTTTTATGGTTTAAAACAAGCTCCAAGATCTTGGCATGAAAGATTAAGTAAATTTCTAATTGAACAATCTTTCACAAGAGGACATGTTGATAAAACCTTGTTCATCAAAAGGCAAAAGAATGATATCTTATTGGTTCAAGTATATGTTGATGATATAATTTTTGGTTTAACTAATCAATTGTTGTGCAAAGAATTTTCTATCTCTATGCAGAATGAATTTGAAATGTCAATGATGGGAGAATTAAATTTCTTTCTTGGACTTCAAGTGAAGCAAATGAAGAATGGAACATTTCTAAATCAAGCCAAGTATTGCCTTAAAGTGATAAAAAAAAGTTTGAAATGAATAAAAGCAAAGATGTTGCAACTCCAATGGCAACATCAACCTATCTTGATTCAGATGAAAAAGGAAAGAAGGTTGATGAGTCAAAATTTAGAGGAATGATTGGATCCTTATTTTATATGACAACTAGTAGACCAGACATTATGCTAAGTGTGTGCTTGTGTGCAAGATATCAAGCAAATCCTAAAGAATCACACCTTAGGGCAGACAAAAGAATACTCAAATATCTCAAGTCAACACCAAAAGTTGGTCTTTGGTATCCTAAAGGTGCACCAATTAATATTGTTGGTTATTCTGACTCTGACTCTGCAGGATGAAAGTTGGATAGAAAAAGCACTAGTGGAACTTGTCATCTACTAGGAAGTTCATTGATATCATGGCATTGCAAGAAACAATCTTGTGTTGCATTATCAACAACTAAAGCTGAATACATCTCAGCTGGAAGTTGATGTGCTCAAAGCTTATGGCTAAAGCAACAATTACAAGATTTTGGTGTAGAATTAAAAGAAATACCTCTGTTATGTGACAACACAAGTGCTATTATTGCGAAATAAGCACACGGCAAGTGCACCGCTCGTTTCAAGTAATAAAAGTAGGTAAGTAGAGTATCGTCTCCACAGGGATTGAGATTAAATTCACAGTAATATTAATTCTAAGTAATTGGAAGTAACAAGAAAAAGAAAATGTTTTGGAGAATTCGATTGTAGTGTTGAGTGTTGAAAGAAAGAACAAAACAATAAAGGAAATAATGTAGTAAATAAATTGAAGTGTTACCAATGGAATGAATGATTGTGGTTAGGCGCAATCCCCTTTGATCCCTACCTCTTTCACTTAATTGGTTATTAAATCTAATTAATTCTGTTTACTCAGAGAATAAATCTTTCCTAGATTAGTTAATCCCTAATTCCTTAGCGAATTAACCCTTTACCCTGAATCAAAAACCTAATCCCTTAGTGAATTCTATCGAGTTAAGCAATTAAAAGAGTTTATTATCAAGTTCTGCAGCCACGCATCCCTATCCCTAGGTAATGAATAACTATTAATTTATTCATGTCAGAAATTAGAATCCCAACGTCCCCATTGCGAATCCTAACCCTCAGCACTTAGATAGAATGGCCAATTCTAAATAAGAATAAACAATAAACAACAGAATAAATTAAAGCAAACATAATAATCTCATTCAATACCAATTAAGTTTCAGAGGAGTTCACATCAGTTCATGGCCTTCCCACAATACAAAGTTTAGCCCGACATAGGCCTCAAAAACACCAAAGCTGTTGAATAATACATGATTCTGCTGTAGAAACCCTAGCTTTGATCCTTGATTCCAGAGGTTTAGAATGATATTCAGTGATTCCTAAGCTACTCCAAGGTATTCCAATGTATCTTATTCAGTCCCAGAGGCTTTTTATTTATAGAATGATTTAATTAAAGTAACAAAGCCTAAAACAGTGCTAAATCTCGAAACAGATAATTTAATTTAGGAAACAGAATCTTCATGGCGCTACTCGCGCGGAATCCCGCGCTGATCGCGCGGCATATTCGAATGAATGGCGCTGTTAGTGTGGAACTCCACGCTGATAGCGTGGAGTTTTCGAGCTGAAAGGTTGATGCTGCTGGGATTCTGGCGCTGGTGGCGCGGGTGTGGCGCGATTCGCGCGGGAGCATCGAATGACTGGCGCTGTTAGCGTGGCTCTTGGCGCAAGTCGTGTGGCTTCTTCGAGTTGAATGGCTTGAGCTCATGTCTTTGGCGCGACTAGTGTGAATATGGCGCAGTTCGCGTGGAGTATTCGAAACTAGGCTCTTCCTTTTAACCTCTGGCGCGACTCGCTCGGATATTGGCGCGATCCGCGCGAGACCTTCAATCTTGTTTTCTTCTTTCTTTTGCTTTGAACTTCCTCTTTTTAGACCTGAAATGCACAGTTGATAATGAATTGAGTTTAAAAACAAATATAATAATAAACTAACTAATTCTATTCTAATCCTAAATTATTTATCTAAATTATAATCTAAAACTAGCCTAAAACTAATATGTGTTTGCAACACATCAGCTATCAACATTTGAAAGAATCCAATAATGCACTCAAGGACCAAACACATTGAGATAAGGCATCATTTCCTAAGAGATCACATCAAAAAAGGTAATATCAAAATTGATTTCATTAATACTCATAATCAATTGGCAGATATATTCACTAAACCTTTGGCTAGAGATAGATTCTATGCTCTTAGAAACATGCTAGGTATCTTGGATGAATCTAATCTTCATTAGCATGATTATTGTGTGCTTATCTATGTGATATAGCTTCATACCTGTTCCATCATCACATGAGCTTTCAATTTCCAAGTTGTGCTGCATAAATCATTGTTCATTCTGATGTTTTCACTGTAACAATCGATTAGAGCTCGAATTAATCGATTAAAAGAACTTAAAACATGGCTTAGAGTGAAATCTGTGCTTATGTAATCGATTACACAAGCAAAATAATCGATTATTCTTCATAGAAAAATATTTTCAGAAAAATGAATTGCTCTGTAATAATCGTTTAAGCCACGGATTAATCGATTACACTGTGCAAAAATCCTTTTACAAAATTTAAATTCACTGGAATAATCGATTACAGTGAATGGTAATCGATTAAATTACTGAAAATCTTTTTTAAATAATTCAAAAACCTTCTAGAATAATCGATTACAAATCAAATTAATCGATTACACAAGCTTCAAATTGATTATGTATTTCAAATTTCTCTGTAATAATCGATTACATTAGGAAAATAATCGATTACACTTCATCTTCAATAACTGGATTTCACTGAAATAATTGATTACATGACGAATTAATCAATTACAGCTTCTGTAGAAACAGATTTTGCCTATGAATTAATCGATTACAGAAGGAAATAATCGATTATTCATGGAGTTACTACAGAATCTGTCAGATTTTCTTGGAAATTGAAACTGCCCAACTGCCACCTAATTCAAATTTGAATCTTCTGTGACTTAATGGTAGTGGGTTAATTGATATTAACTATTCCTAATTTCAAATTTTAAATCTTAGGAGCCTAAAAACTTCTATAAATACAGCTCATTGTTGAAGGGAGAAATCACACCAAACTTCTTCTTCCTTAAAACACTATTGTGTTCTTCCTCCCTCTAAGTTTATAAACTTTGCTCAAATAGTCTCTCATCCCTCTTTAGCCATGTCTACCTCTAAGAGAGTCAAAACCTCCAAAAGAAAAGCTGGTGAAACCTCTAACCCTGCTGTCAATAGGTTAGATCATTGGTTTCCTGCTGAGAGAGACAAGATGACCTACTTTCAATTCAATGCCACCAAACTAATGTGTCCTCCCAAACACCTTGAACTTGACTGGTTCATTAGGGAAGGTTTTCAATTCCCCGATTTCCTTGAAACTCAGGGATTGAGGAAGTTTGTTGAGATGAAGGGTACATTTTACCCTGAGTTAGTAAAGGTGTTCTACACCTGTGCTAAGGGTTCCATGGATGGAACTCTTCTATCCCAAGTAAATGGAGTTGCCATGGAAATAACTCTAGAAGTCTGGGAAGTAGTGACTAGAATTTCCTTTGAAGGGGAAAGGAAATTTGAAGAAGAGGCTGGGGGATACAATAGGGTTGAGACCTATAGGAGGATGCTTATTGATCCCCAAATGAGGCTGAAGCTTAGGCTCAGCACTGGCCCTATGACCCATGAAGACAGACTCTTCCACTACATAATCACTTACATCCTCACTCCTAGAGCCACCAACCATGCCCAAGCCACTGATGATGACCTGCAACTTGTGTATGGTCTCAAGAATTCAATTCAGATGAATTGGATTCTTATTCTTGAGGAGATAATGCTTAAGTTCAAGAGGTTAATGAATTACACATTTCCTTATGTTCTGCTTGTTTTCAGGTTTATTGATTATTTCAATATAAATGTCTCTAATGAGGTTGTTGACAACACTAACTCTAGCAACCGCCTCATCAAGGAGAAACATCTCACAAAGCTAGGGATGGTCAAAACTCCTCAAGGATGGCAAATGGCTGGCCAACAAGTCCCTGCTGCTGCTACTGGAATTGAAGAGGAAGCTAATGAAGCTGCTGAAGAAGAAGGCCCTGCTCAACCATCTTACAGTCCATTTGAATCTCTTATGATTCAAAAGATGGATGGCCTATTGTCCTTACATCATGAGTGTAACGACCCGCCTCATCGCTATGGCATCACAAACTCTAGATGTGTAAATTTCAAATTTTAATGAAAACTTCATTAATCTGATTATGAAAATGGTAGTAAGTTTTTTGCAATAATACAATCATCATACACATGATATAACTACAACAATTGAATACATATGTATACATATACTATATCAATACTCATCATTCTCCTGTTTAGAACTTAATTTAGTTTTTACATGTAATTACAATTCAAAATATACATGTCTACAAAAAGGATTAAGAGACTAACTATAGAGTTAATTAACAAAACACAACTCTTCCAAAGAGAGTTCCAACGTCATTACATTGACTTGGCGGCTCCAACAAAAAGAAGATCTCTCTCCAAGGTTACTTATTGCTGCTCATCTGCTCCCACAAACGAAAGTTCACGATCATCACAGGTACCAACCACACGGTACAACAAATGCAAGGGTGAGTTTATTATATAAAATCAACAAACATCATATAGCAGCAATTTGGAAGGAAACAATTTTACCCATCACAATCATTAACAAAAATCCATGATTCCAATACACACTCAACAAACCAATCATCCAATGCATTTCACAACTCAAACAATCATGCATAGAATGATGCCTGCACCTGACTCATCTATCAACATGCAATGTGATACCATCTCCGGAAATAGCCTCTCACAGGAAAAATGATTCATCGCCTATTAGGGCCACCTAGTCGTGCACTGGCCATTCCCCCACCCGGTGATCAGCCAGCGTCGCAAGGGAATTCCAAACCTGATGACCCCTTAGTACCTGTGTCTCAGCCCACTGAAACTCACAGGTAAGCACTTGCCTTCATTCTATTTCCACACATACAAATGAAGTATGAAACATGGGATCATCAATGCATGACCCGGCTAGGAACAAATCATTCCTCGCAAGAGTAACCCCTCATGCACCCCCCATGTACATACATAACACACCAATGTGGGCTCACCGATGCACTGACCGTGGCTAGGAACAAATCCATCCTCGCAAGGGTAACCAACCGATCATTGCATCCCACGTGTACATACACAGCCTACAACCATGGGAACCATCAATGTATGACCTGGCTAGGAACAAATCCTTCTTCGTAAGGGTAACCCGTCATACACCCCCCATGGGTATCCATGTATATCCACACACAATGACATTGTTCACATCAACATTATCTCTCATCAATGTCATTATCTACCTCAACATCATATCATCTCAATATCATCATCATGCATATCAATATTATCTCATTTCAACATCATCAACCATGTCAACATTATCTCATTTGAACATCATCAATTACATCAATCACATCTCAATTTCAATTTCAATATCATCAACGCTATCACAAGAAATCATATTTCACATCTATACATAATACATATGCCTAAGATTCACATTCCCCAGGTCTTCAGACAATCCAAATTTCATAATTCACAATTCATCATATCACAAAACTAATATTTTTAGGAAAATTCTAATTAAAGAATTAAATAGGAGGACTACAATATATAAAACACACTTTTATGCCCATTTAAAAATTTAATAAAGCATTAAATAGGAAAACATATTATAAAATTTTGGGCAGAGTCTCCTCTGTAGTTAAGACTTTTCCCAAAAATCCAATTATTACAACGACAATATTATTCACAGTTTATCCATCAACAAGCCAATTCATTGCATCCCATTAGTTAAAAACATTTTTTCTAGAAAACAAGCACACACAGGAACAAACACATATCAATCATAAATACATCGCATCCCATTAGTTAAAAACTTAGTTTTTCTTGAAAACCAGCACACAGCAGGGACAGTCAGTTATCTTCATAGTTGGACTCCCTGGCCCCCAACTATGGTATCAAAACTATAACTAAATAATAAACTCCCCTTACCTATCTATATCCCTCTGTTAGCTCCTTGAAACGTCATTATGGGATCTCTCAAGTTCACGTGCTTTGGCCCAAATGTAGAGCTCTATATACCAAATTGAAGATAATTTAGTATATATTTCATAAACAAGGCTAACATTAGCATTCAAGGTCAAATACCCAATCAAATTTAAAAAGAGGCTAAAATGGCATTTTAGGAGTCCACATCAAAAGACATCATTTTGAAATTTTGATCACACCAATGTGACCAAGGTTCAACAAGGATCACAGAAATGACATCAGTTTCACAAAAAGGAGACTTTTACAACATCTCATTTTCAAAGGGTTTTCAAAGGAAGTATAGAAACAACCAATAGCGTTACCCAAATCACAAGAGACATCAACAGAGACTTAAACTACCTAGAAGAAGACAAAGGAAACTAAGATTACCTCAAGGAAACCAAGAAAGGAGGATTGAGAGCTCCATTCTCTACCGAAACTTTTAGAAGATTTTCGAAGATTCCGCTCCGATTAAAGGGTTCTTCTCCATGCCGGGGTCTCGTGGCAAGCAACGGCGGCCCGTGGTTGTTTCCGGTGGCTGTGGGTGGTGGAGGAGGGTGGAGGGAGGTTAGGGAAGGCTTGTGGGAGGAAAAATCCTCCATTTTCGTGACTTGGAAGCTTAAAAACGTATTCAGGACCACCTCCACTCGCCTAGGCTAGCAAAAATGCCTGCAAAACTCGCCTGGGCGAGCTGACCCTATTCTTTAATTTTCTGCCTCGGTGAAAAATTAATTTCTCACGCTACAGACATTATTTTGACAATCCCAATGGTCAAAAGTTAGATATATGGGTTATTAAGCTCGATTTAAACTTTTAAGGAGATCCAACGGTTGAACAATCCATAATGATTATTTTACTAAAACAGGTTTTCGGGTCAAACTCGGAATCACACAATTCAACGCAGCTCAAACAAACTCCGCATAACTTGACACCTACACCAAGCAATTGCACATGGAGAATCCACATAATATTTCAACTAATTATAAACTAATCAAATAGTCAAATAACATAAGAAATACATCAAACATCTATTTTCGGTTATTGAAATTTCAAGGCGTACAATGAGCACAGGGTTGAGACCAATTCAGCATTAGAGGAGATAAAATCTAGGCTAGAAAACATAGAAACTAAGCTTATGTTTGATGGTTCTAATTCTTTTTAGGATTTCTATGTTTTTCTTTCTAGTTTCTTTAAGTTTCTTGTATTTCCTCTTTCTGCTTTTCATCTGTTTTCTTTTTTTTTTTTTATGATTAATGTATTGTTCCTCCTCATTGGTTAATGAAGTTTCTATGTTTCTCCTTCTCATTATTTGTTGTGCTATATTTTTGTCTTTGATAAGCCAAATAGGGGGATAAATATTGATTGATATATCATACTCTATTGTGCTCTGTTTTCTGCTAAGTTTTGCACAAATCAAAAACTAATGAATTATCTAATTAAAGGGGAGCAAATTGAGCAAATTAAGTCTAAGGAAGCAACTAATGCAAGTTAATGATTAATGTTTATGCAAGCATATCTCTTAACACTTGTTCTTGGCAAAGAGGTTGATTTGTTTTCAGGTTTGCAAAAGTTCAAAGTCTTCTACTTTTCATCCCTCAAAGAACTTCAAAATCTAACACATGGTCAATCAAATATTTGACATGTTCAAAGTCAGAAAGGGGGAGATTGTTGGATATAGGGGGAACAACATGAAGAATGAAGCCTATGACTTAGAAGATAGTTTTGAGCTTTTCACATGCCTTGAAGATTGTAATTCAAATGAAGTGTTGGAGAAGGTAACATTTTGATCCTTGCATTGCATTCACATACTCATTAACATGCTTAAATGATTTGCATTAAAACATCAAAGCTACTAACTGTTTGAAAAAGGATTTAATTGAGTAATGTTTTTGGAAAAATATAGTTTTACTGTTTTAATTGATTACATAGAATTTTAATCGATTATTCAGTTCATGTTTAAAACTGGAAAAAGCTTTTATGAACATTTTAATCGATTACCTATCAGATTAATCGATTATTTGGCTCGTATTTAAAACTAGAAAGCTTTGAATGTTTTAATCGAATACACACTTATTGTAATCGATTACATAGTATAAAATGTATTTTGTGCCTTGTTGTGAAAATCAATTACCATCATTCGTAATCGATTACATAGGCCATTTAAAAAAGTCTGCTTAGCTGCTTTAATCGATTACCATTATTTGTAATCGATTACACAGGCTATTTTCTGAAACTGAACTTTTCTGATTTAATTGATTACAGCTCGGTTTAATCTATTATTTTGTTCGTTTTTGAAACCCAGAATGTGCCTTGAACACTTTAATCGATTAAGTGATAATTTAATCCATTACATATGCATTTTAATCAATTATTTGGCACGTGTAATCAATTACAAGTTGTTACAAAATTCTATTATAAATAGACGTTGGCTTGTTTTCTAACTTGAACACTTCGTATTTTTTGAGTATACACAAGCCTTCTAAGAGTTTGAAAGTAATCTTTGATTGTAATTTTGTTTTGGAATTTCTGTTATTTGATGCTAATGTAAGTGGGGTTCTTGAAGCTTTGACTAGAGTAGTGTTCTCTAGGAAAGAACAAAGTAGTGTTCTCTGGTTCTTATTCCTTAGAAGTCTAATAGGGTTTTAGATTTCCATTCTTTATCTAGTGTTGATAAAGAGAGGTTGTTGTAAAGCTTGTAAGAACAGAAATTTATAATAATGGAACTCTAATCTAGTGTTGATTAAAAGAAACTGAATGTAGCTTCTGTTGTGAAGTGAACCAGTATAAATTGCTTGTATTGATTTTCTTTATGTCTATCTCTACAAGTCATCTTGTTCATTTATTCTTGGTTTCATTATCATTACCTAACAAGTTCTGTTTTGAGCTATTGGTTTCTTGAGCTGAGTAATTTGATTGAGTAAAAGCATTCTTGGTTTTAAAAGTGATAAAGATCTTTAACTCTGATTTGATAAATAAATTTTAAAAGACCAAGTTTCAACCAATTCACCCCCCTCTTGGTTATTATGGGTATTCCTATTGTTTTCACCATGAAGCGGCTCTACGACTCACAAAATTTGTGCCACTTTTCCTTACTGATACCGCATTTGTCACAAACAATGTTGGCATTGTCGTCCTTGTCTAGTGCTTGGCGTCTCCCATTTAAAAAGTTTATACAGGGACAAAAATATTTTCCATCCCTATTCGGTCGACTTCTTTTAGAAGCAAATTGCAAGAAATGTTCAACGCCTTCCTCATACTCAACCGTGATGGGACTTGCATTCATCCAACCTCGATCCATCTAATTAATAACTCGGTGATACTCACAAGGTTATTCCATGCATGAAAACCTCACTTTTTTCATTAAAGGTGTGGCCCTATCTGTTGATTCAAGTGAAGCCAAGCATAAATGAACAGAAGATCAAGCTTCAAGGTTTTGGACTTTCAAACATGCTCAAAGGAAAGCTTGAAGAATCAATTTGATCAATTGTAAAAGGAAGTATATGATATGATAATCCAAGTGTGCACATCATGCATCATTCATTCATTTAGGATCATTGGATTAATTAATTAAGTAAAAGCAATTAATTAGAAAGGCACTTAGGAAGTAAAGTTTTTGGAAAAATAAAGTTACATAATTAATAATCGATTACAAGAATAGTAACATCGATTATTTTGATCTTCGTGCCCTTTAGAAAACAAATCATGATCATTGTAATCGATTACATATCTGTTTAATCGATTACTAAAGCTTTTTATGTAAAATGGAACTCTCTGTCTTAATCGATTACATAGAGTTGGTAATCGATTACAAGCCTATGCATATAGACTTAGAAAAATCACAGCTCACTGTCTTAATCGATTACATATCGTATTAATCGATTACTAAGCTCATTTAGGAAAACATGTCTGACTGGTTTAATCGATTACTTCACGGAATAATCGATTATATTGTTTATAGCCTAAACCCAGAAACTATAAGGAGCATTTTAATCGATTACAGTCTTGATTTAATCGATTACAAATGGTAAATAATCAATTACAGGAGCGTGTTTAATCGATTATTTTCAGTTAGAAATCTGTTATAAATAGAACCCACTTCTCTGAAGTTTGTAACTTTTGATAATTCGTATTCTGGGCATTCACAAACGTTCTGAGCTTTCATCAGTGAGTTTCTCTGAGTTCTAAACACACTTAGCTTCACAAAATTTCATATGGGTTTTTGATTCAAGAAGGTGAAGCCTCATTCATTCAAAGCTTAAGGAAAAGACTGCATATGTAATTGTAATCTGTCTTTCAACCTGAGAATCATTCATTGTGCATTCATTCTTGGATTATCAGGTGATAGCTTTCCTTATTCTTTGATGGTGTAATCTGTTCTTTGAATTTTTTGTAAGGATTAGTCTATTGTAATTGAGTTTCTGCAAATGTGAGATAGTGTTTCTCTAAAAGACAGCTGAGTAGTGTTCTCAGTGTGGGTTTTGGTCTCTAAGGATCTAATAGGGTTTTGGATCTCTGAACTTCATCTAGGGTTGATGAAGAGAGGCTTGTAAATTTGCTTGTAAGGATATTTTTTACAATAGTGGAACTCTACTCTAGTGTTGAGTAGAAGAACTGGATGTAGCCTCATAGGGTTTGAGGTGAACCAGTATAAAAATCTGTGACTAATCTTTCTTCTCACCTATTCATCTTTTAATTGCTTTGTTTGTGAATCAATTTCATTGCACAGAAAGTTATACTCTGTTTTCTATTCTTCTTGGAAAAGGAATT
>PYAF01003073.1:1007744-1056719 GCA_007407185.1 Glycine tomentella
TACTCTAGTGTTGAGTAGAAGAACTGGATGTAGCCTCATAGGGTTTGAGGTGAACCAGTATAAAAATCTGTGACTAATCTTTCTTCTCACCTATTCATCTTTTAATTGCTTTGTTTGTGAATCAATTTCATTGCACAGAAAGTTATACTCTGTTTTCTATTCTTCTTGGAAAAGGAATTTGATTGAATATTGATTCTTGGTTTTGAAACAATTTTGAAAGTGATAAAGATCCTATGGTAATACTCTGATTTTAAATTTTAATTGGACAAGGTTCAACCAATTCACCCCCCTCTTGGTTGTGCTGAAGTATTCTTATCATTTTCACTATCCCATTCAGGAAGACATATTTTTATAGTATGTTCATATTTATAGGTTGAGTTTCTTATCTTAAATTTGATGAAATTTCAGAAACATTTCGCTTTGATCTCTGAGTACACGACATGAAAGCGGTGACATGAGTTTCACCATAGTCAAGTATGCACCAGGAGAACAAAGTGAAATGCATTGTACCAAAATTTCTCAAATTTAAGAAAAGAAACTCAACATATACATATGAATATACTATAAAAATATGAGTCTTCCCAAACTGTCCAAACGAAAAATTCAAGAATTAATACAATGATTAATCCAAACTGTCTAGAAGAATCACTGTAATGAATCTCAAATGGGAAACTAAAGTTCACTCATAATGAACATTGTCTATATATATAAAGCACTAATAATTAATCACATAAAACAAGTTACAAAACCACCAAATACATATAGAATCTCACAAAAATACTAAAGACATTCGTAAGTACCTGTGATGATGGTCATTGACAATCTGCAAGCACGAATCTAGTGATGACGATGCAAACTACAAAAGGACAACTATCTACAAATGATGTTGAACATTGAACATGTTATATTCAAAGACGACACACACACAGTTTTGCTCAATTTATGAAAGACATTCCTACCTGTGAAGATGGTGGCTAACAACAAGAATGAATGTCGTGACGACGATGCAAAAAGGAAAAACAGAAAGTGCCTACAAATTACAATTACAACTAGTGATTAGTCAGAAGCCAAAAATTAAATATGAAATGTGTCTCTCTCCAAAACCAATTTAACTTGTATATTAATACCAAGAAGAATTACCCATAGCTCAACATGCAAAATTGAGCAGAACTCGAGATTTGCACCAAAGAAAAAAGGACAGATCCAAGATGGTCCCTAAAGACCTCACCCGCTACAACATTCCTCAATCCCTAATTAACTAAAGCATCACAATTTAACTTGTATTTAACAATAAGAAGTTTAATCCAACCAATTGCCACATTTACTATATCATTGACAACTTGGTGGTGAAATTGACGAAGCTGATAAATACTACCAGCAATAGCATCAACGCAACCCAAGATATTCTACCCAATCTTATTTGGATGAGTTACAATATCATAGAAAATTATATTATTTCTAATATGCCATATAGTATCCAACGTGACAGCAAAGACATGAAACTTACATCTCTTGTTTACCTTGGTATCATCATGCAAATATTATTTATCAGACATCCAGTTCTTAAAATTCTGAACAAAAAATACTTGATGTTTAGAAGTAGGCAGCAACATATACCTATAAGACTCCTATACCACCCTACAAATTCTAAAAACATGATCCAATTCTCCAACTCACTCATACATCTATGGCAAGAAGGGTTGTTTGTCATGTGCCTCACTACCCTAGCCTCCTTTTAGAAGATATGCAATGCCACACCATATCAATAAAGTTACCTAGGAAGCCAATATCCATTAGGGAATCTCTAATAAAAAACCAATTTAGTCGGTCATAATCACATTCGTTGAAATCTGACTGATTTATTTTTTTGTGATTAGGAATGTAGCAAATTAGACTTTTGGTGAATGAAGATTTGAACTTTAAGGTAAACAATCATGGTGATGGAATGCAAGTGAACAAGATAAAGTAAGGGTTAAAAGGGATGTTATAAAGCATGTCCTTGTAAGAATACTAAAAATTGGGGGAAAATGTGGTACCTAAGAAGAATACAAAAGGTGGTGAGGCTAGAGTTAGAGTTTTTGATGGCTTATACCACTTCTTAGACAACAAAAGATTTACTTGCTTGCTAAAAGTAGGGAAAGAAAATCGACTAAGTTATATGCATTAAGGATGAAGAAGGTTAAGTCTTTGTTACGGAACAACATATGAAGGAAAAATGGACAAATTACTTTCACAAGCTATTTAATGAATGACTCGATTATTTTGCATTTGGATAGGCTTAACACAAGAGATGAAGACCAAAATTAAACCTTTTATTGTAGAATTTAAGAGCTTGAGGTTAAAAAACTATGGCAAATGGAAAAGTCAGAGATGGAAGAGGCAACTGGCAAAGTCAAGAAGAAAAAACTCGTTCCTAATTGATATGATCTATATTCATATTTTATATATATTGTACATGTTCCTAATCTGTAAGGACCCTCCCTGCGGCGCGGGTGGTGCCAGATCCCGCGCTGATGGCGCCGGGATATTTCAGCAGAAAACCCTGCAGAGGGTGTGGCGCGGTTAGCGCCAGGGTTGGCACGGATGGCGCTAGACCCACTGGAAGGTGGCGCCAGGGCGGCGCTGGTAGCGCTAGGTTCTCTGGAGGTCCACGCTTGGAGCGCCAGAGTTGGCGCTGGGGGCACCAACTGGATTTGGAAGTGACGCGGATCGCGCGGTCTGTGGCGCGGATTGCGCCACAGGTTCGACTTGTCCACGCTGTTGGCGTGGGAGCGACGCTGATGGCGCCACAGTCTTTGCAGCTGGCGCGGATCGCGCGGGAAGGTCGGTGCATAATATATATATAAGGGGATCGCGTTTTTTGAAGGAAAAACCTCTCTTTCTCCTTCCCCAGTGCCTTTTCCGCCATTAATGGACCTCCAAGCTCTGGGAACTCCAGTTTTATGACCCCAAACAATTCCTAAACCCATTAAACCTCCTAGGAACCTAGTATTAGCTAAAATTCTTCCTCCATTTTCCTTTAAACCCCAGAAAAGTCCCTTTCTCAGAAGGAGGTTGCAGAGCTCGAGTTGGACGAGGAACGCCGGTGTTTCTACTGCACCAAGGCTAGGGAGAGTAGCCCAGAGGCCTTCCTCTTTAGTTTTGAGGTAAGAAACTCGAGTTCTCCCGATGGATTTGTGATTTGGGGGTTTCCTGTGAATAGTGACCCATCTGTGATAGAGCTAGAATTAGCTCTGGGTCTAGTTGAGAGATGTGTTTAGAATCATGTGAGGAGGAAGGATTAGCTTTCAGTTTGTGATTTGGTGAATGTTGGTTTTGGCTCTAGGATATGCATGTGTGACTTGGACTGAGTCACTTGATTTGAGACATGCAAGAGCCTTAGTGATGGGCTTGAGGTGCCTGATAGGCCATGGAGACGGTGTCTGGTGAGATAGACTTTCCAAGCCCTGAGGAACCCAGAGGATTTGGGTGTTAGAGCTTTGAGCTCTCTGTGAATGGCTTGGGTTGAGTCTAGAGGGACTCTGAGGCTCTGATTGATCTGAGATAGACCATTGAGGGTCTATGAAAAGGCTTGTAGAGAATGAGCCTGAAGAACCTTAGGTAGATGACCTGGGTTGATAGAAGGGACTGAGGTTCCTTTCTCTGAGACAGTTGAGGACTGTCTGATGAGCTTGTGGATGTGTATGTGCTTGAATGGTCTGTAATGTACTGTTGGTTACCTTGATAGGGCTTGACACGATGTGTCAGAGAAGCAGACCATTGTTCCAGAGGCTGGAGTTGTCGGCACATCTATCAGGTAAGCTCATCGCTCTGGGATTAGTCCCTTTCTCTGATTTGCCACCCAAGTGGGTGATTGATGCATGCCATGCTTGTTTTGTATTTTTTTTATGGGCATGTTGTGGAATGAAAGGCCTGAGTGGCCTATCTTAATGATTATGTGTGTTTAAGGCCTGTGTGGCTGGAGAAACGATACTTGGAGTGGTATTCAGATCGTTCTAGAAATATGCATGTTGATGAACCCTAGGATAGACACCGAGATGGTGTGAGGGTATTATGGCACCTATGGTTCAGGTGTGGGGCCGTGGGCCTCAAGATGGATGAACATTGTGAGAGTGTTCTTTGATTGAGATGAAGACCACGAGGTGGTCATTGTTGGAACCTACAGGATACTGGACTAGTATCGGGCTAGATGAGGTTCCCTAGCCAGAGGAAGAGTTTGAGGACTTCCTGGAATAGCAGAGATTCCATGGGAGGTGCCACTGCTCTCCACTAAAGTCCTAAGGGTGGATTGCCCTACATGGATGTTTCTCCTTAGGCAGTGATGTTGAAAGTCCTGGAGGATTTTCCCAGGACAGTGTTGTGAAAGCCCTGGGGGATTGAGAGCTCCCGGTGTGGATTGTCTCTCCCAAGTAGTGGAAAGTCCTGAGGGATTGAGAGCTCCCTGTGTGGATTGTCTCTTTCAGGCAAATGATTAGAGATCTTAAGGGATTGAGAGCTCCCTGAGTGGATAGTCTCTCTCAGGTATCTGTCTGGCAAGTCCTGAGGGATTGAGAGCTCCCAGTGTGGATTGTCTCTCTCAGGCAGCTGATGAGTGTCCTGGGGGATTGAGAGTTCCCGGTGTGAATTGTCTCTCCCAGGCAGAGGAAAGTCCTGTGGGATTGAGAGCTCCCGGTGTGGATAGTCTCTCACAGGCAGAGGATTGGAAGTCCTGAGGGGTTGAGTGCCTCCGGTGTGAGATGATCTCTCACAGGCATTGGATTCTGGAAAGTCCTGAGAGATGGAGTGCCTCCATTGTGAGATGATCTCTCTCAGGCATGTGCTACGAAAGTCCTGGTGAGGCTAGGCAATAAACAGATATGTTGTATCTCTAAGAGAGGGCTTCCCGAGGGGATGAGAGCCTAAGGCCTCTTAGATGAGTCATATCTGGATTCTGGAAGTCCTGAGTTGAGTGATTCCTCAGGAAATGTGTGAGTGTGAAGTCCTGAGTAGGTGACTCAGGCAATGCTGGTTTAGTGATGAAACGGTGCCTCTCTAATATGAGAAGTGTCCTAGGATGGACACTATGTTATGGTACCTCTGTGAAACTGATCTGAGATGGCTGGAGAGCCAGTATGAGGTGAGAGACCTCTAAGGCTGAGAGCATCCAGTTAGTACCCAGAGAGCTGGGAAATGTGTGACGGCCAGGATGATGTCCTAGGCCCAGTTATGTTTGTTATAAATGTTTGTGCTTGGTGGTGAACCAGGGTAAGGGAGGATCTCCTAGGACCCTGAGCTTACTGAGACGTTTGTCTCACCCTGTGTGGAGTTTGTGGTTTTCAGGTACTTCTAGAGGAGAGAAGTTACCACAGGGCAGGAGGCCCTAGCTGAGGGTGCTGGAGTGGTCATGGGTTGCAGATGAAGATTAGAAGAACTTTTATTTTGATCTCTGTCTTGTTTTCTATATAAGTATAGGGTGTGGGTGTGCACCCGTTGTCTGTACATATTTATGTTGTATAACCACTGATGTGGTAAAAACTTATAAGTTGTGTATATATGTACAGATTATATTATATGTATGAGATGATGTCTCCTCCTGTCTTGTTTGAGTTTGGTTTGTATGTCTGCCTATGTTGTTTTATGTTTGAGTTAACTGGATCCACAGGGGCTTGTTTATGATGCTTTGTGTTGTGTTTTAAATTCCATGCATAATGTAATCAAGAAAAACGATCATATCGCTTCCGTACTGCATTCAGATAACGCTGATAGCGCGCTTATGATATTATTAATGATAACACGCCCGGGGTGTTACATAATCTGTATTCCATCATCCTCATTTAAGGTGTCCTCAAAGGCATTTAGTCCAAGGAATAGGCAAGTCAGAGAAGGGTGGATAAAATGTCATTTTCTTTCCCTAGTGAAAACGTGGAATTTATCTTAACATTTTGAACTCCTAAGATGTATAAGTCACCAACTATAGTTCATAGTTACTTCATTATTTTTATCCATTATATGTTTTTTTAAACTACTACAACAACAACAACAATAAAATCAGCCACATATAATGCATGAGAAAATAAAACATGAAGCTATTAAGATGCATTTTACTTCCTCAAAATCAGCCACCTATGAATATCAGTGGAAAGTATTCATCTGATTCAAATATGTATAATTTACATAAAGAGCATAACATTGATAACAAGATATTAAGATGCATTTTACTTCCTCAAAATCACTTTATATCTAGACATTTACGAGTAAATCCATAGACAAGAAAATGAGCCACCTAATAGATTCATAAACAGAGGTTTGGAATGAAATAATTATTTATGTTAGGTACAATTGGAAACAACAAAAAGCTAAGTATAATTAATTAAGATACAAATGTTGAACTATGAACAATATAATGACAACAGAGATTCCTCCTTCTCTACACCAGATAGATTACAATTATAATTGGTACTCCTGTCCAGAATTAGGGTCTCTCAATAAATTGCCAATAAATTTGTTTTTATCTCATGTCTTTATATTGTTCATAGTTCAATATTTTGGTGTCCTACTAGTAGAGAAATCACATAAATATTTTGGTGTCCTAATATTTCTGTTAGGTATAAATTTTTATAAAATACATAGTATTTAAACATATATGAAAGTAGTAGTTAAGCAAGAGGGCGTCTCATGTTAGGATCATAATAAAATCCACTGATGGATAGAGCCATTGCTACAATTGAAACATAGTAAGATGCTCCAAATAAGATACCTGACTTCTACATAAGGAATTTCACCAAAAATAAAAACAATAAAAATAAAATGAAGAGACGATTGTAAAGAAAACTACTCACTCAATCACAACAGTCTTCTATCTGAATCTTTAACTGAAACTCAATTCCCAAATCCAAGATAATCAATAAAAAGAATGAAGAGGATTGAAAAGAAAATCACTCACCTAATGACCAATGCCTTCTATGTAAATTTGAATTTGTAACCGTGTCATTACAAATTCAAACCCTACAATATAAAAATACAATTCAAGAGAAATGAGAAAGATATCAAATAAGGTACAGTAAAAAATTAATTGAAGGAAAGATATCATAATTGTCACATTCGGTGTTGGGCTGGTGCCAATGAGTCAAGGACCATTTCATATGATTCAGTTCCATTTCATAACAAGTAATAGATGGAAGCATAGGAATGCTAACCTTGTGGGAGCCACCGACAGTTGCGAGCACAAAACGACACCAACGAAGGGCCGTAAGACAATGCCGACACCGACAATGACACCGACAAAGGTGACTGGAAGCGTCGTGAGAGTGACTGCGGACAATGTAGGCCCAAGAGAAGGAGCAGTGAAGGTAGGCGCGAGAGAATCTAGGAGCAGTGAAGAGTGAGACTGAGAGTCAGAGATAGGCGCAAGAGTGAAGGGATTAATTCGAGGGCCAGGTTTTATAATAACAACAACATCGATTTTCATTGCGAAATCGATGTTAACTATCTGCTGTTAACATTGAATTTCTTAAAAATCTAGAAAACCGATGTTAATAGGACCTGTTAACATTGATTTTCTTAAAAATCTAGAAAAATCGATGTTAACAGGACATGCTTAACATCGGTTTTCTTGAAAATCTGGAAAACCGATGTTAATAGGACCTGGTTAACATCGGTTTTCCAGTTTTTAAGAAAACCAATGTTAACAAGGTCCTTTAATTACAAATTTGCCACCGCGTTTTCGTTAACATCGAATAATCTAATGACTTTAAATGAATGAATGATGCATGATGCACACATATTCTTGGATTATCAGATCATATACTTCCTTTTACACATGATCGAATTGATTCTTCAAGCTTTCCTTTGAGCATATCCTTTGTGCATGTTTGACAGTCCAAAACCTTGAAGCTTGATCTTCATACATTGATTCTTAACTTCACTTGAATTAACAAGAATATCTACCAGAATCGAACATCCACTCATTTATTTGAAGGATTTTCAATGTAATGTTTTACATACTCTTAGTACTGCACGTTCATCTTCAGGTACACCCTTTCCACTTTCCCAATTTACTTCCTTTCATCATTTATCATCACCACATGCAACATATTTACTATCCTTGTCCAATGTTTCTGAACTTCATACATATGCTCAAGCTGTGAAATATCATTGTTGGCAAGAAGCAATGAATAAAGAAATTGAAGCTTTACAAAACAATAACACATGGATCTTAACTGAATTACCTCCTGATAAGAAACCTATTGGTTGCAAATGGGTTTATAAGATCAAAAGGAAGTCTGATGGTAGCATTGACAGATTTTAGGCCAGGTTGGTTGCCAAAGGGTACACTCAATTAGAAGGTGTGGATTATAGTGACACTTTTTCACTTGTTGTCAAGCTCACTATTGTTCGACTCATGCTTGCCTTAGCTGCTGCAAAACATTGGCATTTACATCAATTAGTTGTTAATAATGTTTTTTTACATGGAGATTTGATAGAAGATGTTTACATGAAAGTTCCTCTTGGGTTTACAACTCCTAATTCTGGACTAGTTTGCAAGTTGCAGAAATCTATATATGGATTAAAACAAGCAAGTAGGCAATGGAATGCTAAGCTTACTACTGCCCTCATTTTTTTGGGTTTTCATCAATCTTCTTTTGATTATTCTCTGTTTGTGAAGAGTCAGAATTCTAAAAAATTACCATTCTCCTAGTTTATGTTGATGATGTAGTTTTGACTAGTAACCATCTTGAAGAAATTAATTTTGTCAAAAAATTTCTGGACCAGCAGTTTAAGATCAAGGATCTAGGAGAACTTAAATTTTTTCTTAGCCTGGAGGTGGCTTGATCCAAGTAGGTAATTGTTTTATCTCAGCGCAAATATGCCTTGGAGTTAATCACAGATGCTGGCTTGTTAGGCTGTAAGCCTGTTTCAGTTCCCATAGTACCTAATTCCAAACTTTCTGCTAAGGTTGGTGTTCTTTTATCTGATCCAGCAAGTTATCGAAGACTCATTGGCAGACTGATGTATTGACTAATACCAGACCTGATTTATGCTTTGTTGTGCGTAAATTGAGTCAATATTTGTCCACTCCGACACAGTCACATATGGATGCAGCTCGACACATTTTGAAATACTTCATAGGTTGTCCAGGAAAAGGTGTTTTTTTCTTTTCATCTAGTGACTTCAAGCTTCGAGGTTTAGTGATTCAGATTGGGCAGCTTGTCTAGAAACAAGGAAATTTATTACTGGTTTTTTCATCTTCTTTGGTTCCTCTCTTGTGTCTTGGAAATCAAAGAAGCAACCTACAGTTTCTCGATCATCATCAGAGGCAGATTATCGGGCCTGGACAATCACTTCCTGCGAACTTCAATGGTTAAGTTATTTGCTCGCTAATATGCATAAAGAAACTTCTATGTCGATTACTCTATATGGTGATAACCAATCTGCCATCAAAATAGCTCAAAATCCAACGTTTCTTGAGCACACTAAACATATAGAAATCGATTGTCATCTAATTCACGACAAAGTACAAAATGGAACCATTCATCTCATGCCTATTGCTTCCAAGGATCAGCTGGCTGATTTACATACTAAAGCCCTCTCTTTTCCTTTTTTTCTTCCCTGTTGTCCAAGCTGAACATGATTGATATTCATGGTCAAGCTTGAGGGAGGCTGTTAATATATTTCATTCGTTGTATATTGTTCTTAGTTAGTTTGTAGTTTTAAGTACAGCTGTTGGCATAGCTGTCATATTCTAACTTGTATATATTCTTATCCCATTGTTGAATGCAGAAGAGGATTTTTTTTTTTTACCAATTCTTTCTGTTAACACCAGCAGCTACTCAAATAGCTTAGTGTTCCAATTGATGCACCTATCATTTGCTCAAACAATATCAGTGCAACTTATTTGTGTGCTAACCCGGTGTTCCTTTCCCAGATGAAACAGATTTTTTTTATCCACAAATGTTAATTGTTAGTTTCTTAGTTTTTGTTAGCAGTGAGGATCCACATGAAACACTTAGCCATAGATTATCATTTTGTGGGTGATTTAGTGGCAGCCAATCAACTCAATGTTTCTCACGTGCCAACAAGTCACCAATTGGCAGACAGTCTCACTAAATCACTTTCTTCCACGCACCATAACCAAGATTGGAGTCATTGAAGCTGCCTCCATCTTGCGGGGGCGAGTAGGTGTACTGACTTAGTTTTACTTCGTTTTATTCTTATTAGTTTGTTTAATTTTAAAATCATATGTTTGTTAGGATTGGAGTTGTTACCTATTTGTTATTCTCTTTCCGTTATACTACTACAAAGCCACATAACTCGCTTGTAGTCAATAATGAAAATATGCAGAATTACTTATGTCTCTCTATAGTCTGGTGTTTAAGATTATGTTCTTAAAACACTTTGATTTAAAAAAAAACAAATGATGATAAGCCACAATGTCAACTCTCTTAGAACACATTAGGGAAGAGATAAATCACACAAAGGATTTAGACATGTTCATTTCACTCCTAGAGTATGTCTCATTAATAGTTTTTTTGTTAATGACAAGCTAGGTATTCCTTTGTGTGACAACATAGTTAGGATGTGATCAACCCCTTCCCTTAGGTTTTGTTTGGGAGTTAGGAAGGGAAGGGAAAGAAAGAGATTCAAGGGGAAGGGAGGGGAAGGAAAGGGAGGAAAATGAGGGAAGTTCCTTACTCCTTGTTTGGGAGCTAAAAATATATTAAGAGAGGGAAATAGAGAGTTAATAAGAAATTTTTACAATTTTTCCTTATTTAAAAAATTAATACATTCTATATTTTACACTGACTAGGGTAGAATAGTAATTTTATTAACACTGACTGGTATAAGATAATAATTTTAGTTACTTTTCCCTCTAAAAACCCCCCAAATAGGAGGGACAACAATTTTAAGGCTTTGAAGGATTTCAAAGGAGTTTTGAAAATCCTCAAATCCGTTCCCTCAAAAATTAAAACTCCCAAACAAGGAGATGTCTCTACCTAAACCTTTCCCTTCCCTCCCTTCTCCTCCAAAATCCATCTCCCAAACAAAGCCTTAGTGGTCTCCCTCTTTTGCTTAAAAAAAAACTCAGACTGTCCTATCCTTGGTTACCTAACAAGAATTTCATTAACAAAACTCTATGTATTCTATTCTTCAAGTTTCCTCTAGCTCACACACAAGTATACTTTCTGCTTTGTCTCTTTAGACAATTACATCAAGTATTCTTTTTTAACTAAGCCTCTTTTGGCTCTACGCAAATCACTAAGAAATGCTTGTATGAGAAATCAAAGACTATATGCTTAGAGAATATTCACACTTAAGATTCTAGTTTCTTCAATTCGTGTGAAAGAATTGCTCTGCACTTGTTCTCCTGAACTTTTATAGAGTACTAGATTATGTCTGCTACAGTCCATTGAAGTTCTCTTGGTTTGTTCTTCATAATTTGCACGTTGGTCTAATATATGTTACACTTTATGCCTTTCACCAGCTAGTCACTCAGAATTTGATAACCATCTTGCTTATGTCCCTTTTCCTTGTATTAGAGTTAAAGAGCAAGTAATGATATCTCTTTTCAGAGTCAAGTACTTTGTTGCCACTATTCTCATGGTCTTGTTTGTTACTTTCTATTTTTTCATGTTTTTTTATGCGAGAATTGGTAGTCTTCTACTTTTGTTTTTTATATTGAAGGACGAAAATTAGAATCTTCTCATATGAGCTTCTACTTATATTCGATAAGCTAGTCTTCTTCGTAGACTTTTCCTCGTAAAAGACAGCAAATAAAACATTTGGACATACGAACTCTGGAGAAAAGGTCCATATCTATTGGACAATCCATTCTGTCAGAAAATGTGTAAGAAAGAGTTCAAATCCACATCGTCCCAAATTTCAGAGATCTGTAACTAATCATTCAGCTTCTCCAAAAATTGGCTTCATCATAGTGAAAATTTATTTTAGTTGAAAGATACTTACATTGATTTAGAACAGTTGTTACTCTATTTAGTGGAAAAAGCTTTCGGACCATTTGTTGAATTTGATATTGGAAATCACAGCATATGTCTTAAGCAGATTGACAGTAGATGAAGGTAGGAATGATGTATTTTGAGACTAAGGTCATGATTGAGATCATATTTATGTTAACAAATTTAAAGATGAGGATCTTGGCCATCAGCATTGGAACAATAACTAAAGAGTACTAGTAAAATAAAGGGTTCATGAATTCCAAGCAATATTCTCTCTATAACACATCAATGAGATTCATTCACATTAGACCCTTTGACTATAACCAATAGTTTTAAGAGTGTGTCTGTATAATACAAATCGTTTTTCCTTTTCTTTCTTTGGAAGTGATCTATATAACACCACAGTTTTAACTAACATGTTCAAGCTAAGAATGTTTCTTTTGTTTCTTGGCCTGCCATTGTTTGATATTAGCATCTATCCTTGCCTTCACCCTTGTCTTGAATCCTGGATATGGTTCATATCCAACAAATTGGAGGACCTGCGAAAGCCAATAATATCAAATCAAATCCCCCTTGTTTCAATTGTCAAAGAGACTAAAGTCCAAATACACATGACAAACAATTACCTCTAGCAACACGAAGAAAGGAGCCATCAGAAAAGCTTGGGCAAGGTTGTCCAACAGAGCTGGTGCACGTTTCTAACAGACAAACAATGATTCAAACATAATTGAAATGTAAAACCTCTGCATTATGCATATTGTAATGGCATCAATCCCTTACCTCAAACACTCCATGACCAATAAACTGTCCAGTCCAACAAAACAACTGAGCAGCCAACACAACCTGAAGATTGCCATCACAAACAAGTTACAATTTTGTTCAATGTACAATATCACATACTCTTTTTATCTCTAACAAAAAAGCAGAAGCACGCACATGAAGATCGAAAAATTGATGCTTAATCATGTCAAGATATGGAAAAGTATTTAAGAGTCCTGAGGAGCATTGATCTGAATTTAGAGCATGGTTGGATTGAAGTCTACAAACTTAGGTTTCAATGAAATTCATTTCATAAACTGAGTTTTCAAAAGCAACTCTCCCTTTGCTTCCGTTTCAAACCGACTTTCAAGGCAAGATTAAGACAAAACTCAGCTTCCAATCGCACCCAATTGAAAACAAAACAAGAAGCTTTTTCAGTTTTACTTTTTGAATGGATGTTGGGGCCTCCCAACTGACGTCATACGATTATCAATCGTTGTTAGCAAACTAGGTCTAGCAATCTGAATCTCATTCTGTGTTCCATTGCTTAAAGAGAGTTTTTTTTTTTCCCCCGCAAACATTAGGATGAGCTGATGAGAAAATGAGAAAGAAACATTGAACTGAAATAGCATTCATCTAATGACCCAATTCTTCGTCCATCCATTTCGCGGTTAGAAGAGATGTAATATTTATGTTTTGCACTTCTCAAGATATGAATCAAAAAAAGATTAGAACAAAACAAAAGAAAAAAGAGCTGAAACCGTGCATGTTGACTCTAGTGTACTTCCCAAGTTTGCAAGAGTTGGCAGTATGCAAAACCATCCATAACAGAAGCAAAAACATCGTAGTGTTGAGACTATAAAGTGATGATGTAAAGCAAATCTACAGAAGCATTTACTCAAGTCTTAAGCACCAGAGCAAACAAGTCAGAAGCACTCAGAGTTTCGCACACACAACACAAACGTCAAAAACATTTGCCAAAGGCCCCACAAACATGTCAAATTATCTGGGCTCCATCCAGACGAAAAAAAGCATTTAATTCACTAAGCAAAAAATTCGTACAAAAGACACCGAACAGAGAAAAAATAAATTCGCGCAACAAAAACATGACACAAACAGAACCAGTTAAAAAGAGCCACACAAATAACTTCTGTGGACAAATAAATAAGCCACTAGAGTCAGCCTACGAGGAAGAGAGATTTGGATAGTACATATAAAGTGACAGGTTCTAATTGCAGCAAATGAAAAGACTATATTGTACGGATAAATAGGATGTGGATTAGTAATAGTTTTATTTTTTTATTATAGGAAATGTTAATTTTATTAGGAAAGATCCAACTTTTTATGTTAATAATTCAACCCATTTTATATTTTCGTGAATTAGAACCAGTACCTTCCAGGCGAGCGAAAAGCCGAGGGAACTGGCGACGAAGCTGGAAGCTACCCAGCAGAAGAACGTGAGGAACGCGGCAAGGGAGCCGGCCTTGTTATCCAAGGCGACGTAGAAGAGGGAATAGAAGAGGGTGGAGAAGAAGCCCCAGTTGAGAAGCAATACCGAGGGGAGGAACCCTACAGTTAAGAGGGGTGGGGTGAAATAGAGGATCATTTGGCCCGTGAAGAGGATGGGCCAAACGAAGAGCATGTGGATGGCCACGTTGATGGCGTTGCTGTGGTACGCGCCGTAAAACGCAAACTGCTTCTCCAGATCCAACAGACCCATTGTCCCTCCTGATGAGCGAAATGAATAATGGTTTTGGTTTTGGGGATTTTTTAATTTGAGTCTTTCTTTTCCTCTGTTTTGGGGTCTACGACGTAGGAGGATTGGTTAATGGTTGGGAGGATTGAAGTGTGAAATGATGCGTTCGAGAACATTGAATTGGTGGGTGGCGCAATCTGTTTTCTTCTAGGGCGTGTGAGAAGATGCCCTTGCTGACATGGGCGCACACGTAATTGTCGCCAACAGATTTTGCGAAAGTTGAATAAGATAAGCGTACAGATCCAGTATAACGTAGATTTGGGAATCAAGGAAGCGAGTAATAAGAAAAGAAAAAAAAAAAAAAAACAAAACAAAACAAACAAACAAAAATCATTTTACTCATTTATGTTATTTATTTTACTTAAATTATTTCTTTTAAAAAATTCATTGTTGATTTTTTTTAAAGATTCAAAATAGTTATTTATATTTTTAAAAATTTACTTTAGTCTTTTATATTTTTAAAAGGTTTATTTTGAATATTTTAAACAAAATGAAGAGAAAAAATAATGTATGAATAAGATAAAAGAATAAAATGACCATTTAGCCAAAAATGAAGATAAAAATGTGATAGAAAGCATAAACAAATTAAAGTATATATCTATTTTGTTTAATTTTTAAGTTTGGTCCACTCATTTCAAAGGAAATATAGAAGATATTTATATGACAAAATTAAACTTGAATAAAAAAAAAATTTGCATAGGAAAGTTATTTGCTTTTTCTATGTTGTATACATGGATAGTACAATTGAAACACATATTATTATAAATCAGAAGTTTAAAAATCAAAAATCAATTTATTGTTTGGCATGACCGGTCAAGTTATTCTGGATATATGATCATGGAAAAATAATTAAAAATTCATATGGACATTCGTTGAATAGCTAGGAGATTCTTCAATTAAATATTTTCTCATGTGCTACTTGCTCCCAAGAAAAGTTAATAATTAGACCATTATCAAAAAAAAAGTTAGAATGAATCTCTCACATTTATATAACGGATATGCACCCATCATATGGACTATTTAAATATTTTGTAGTTTCAATTTATGCACCAACTAGATATTCACATGTTTGTTTATTGTCAACTCAATCAGTTGGCATGTGCGAGATTGTTAGCTCAATTAATCCAACTAATAGTTCATCCTGATTATCCAATTAAGAAAAATCATCACAATAATGATGGTGAGTTTACATCTCATGTTTTCAATGAATATTGTATGTCTATTGGAATTGATGTAGAATATCATTAAATACATGTTCAAACATGAAGTGGACTTGCATAATCACTTATTAAACATCTAAAATTGATTGTAAGACAATTACTTATGAGATCAAAACTTCCAACTTCTACTTGGGGACATGCAATCTTGCATGCTACATTACTGATTCACAATAGGCCAACAAATTATCATAAATACTCCCATTTACAATTGGTTTTTGGTCAACATTCTAATTGAAGTACCTAAAACACACTAAAAAGGGGCTTGAATAGTGTGATGGATAAAAAACTTTTAAAAGCTTTTCTTAAACAAATAACAATGGGCGATGAGTTTTGTCCAAGGGGTTCGAAATCACTATGTGCTTAGAAAACTAGTTCACAAAACTTGGATACAATAGTGTAGGAGTGACTTATAGAAAAGAACTAGTTATATAGACGTAATAAAGAAAACACAAAGATTTTATACTCGTTCACCCCAACTTTTGGATTACATCCAGTTCTCTTTCAAACCTTGAAGGGTTTCACTAATCAATTCTTTTATTACAACCAAGTATTCTCTATGTCACTTTCGACTACAATGAGTACTCTCTAGGCCACTCCTGGCACTACATTTAATCCCTTCCTGAGATTAAGACCCAAGTATTCTTTTTCACTAAGTCACTCATGGCTTTCACAAACAATATATGTTTGATAGAAAATATATTATAATCACTCAACGAATGTTTATACCGTAAGCTCGAATACAATGAAAACTCGCTAATTTAGCAGAGCTAAGATTCACTCAATTTGCTCAAGTTTCTTCCGTCCAGTAAAACTGACAACGTAACAACATTTGTTCATTTTGTCTCAAATTATTCTTTTATGATTCGACCAACTTAACATGAACATATTCAAGCTTTATATAGACTTCAGAGCTTCGATTTGTTGAGAGATCCCAACTAGTCGTTGCTAATAGCTTTGGCACTTGGCATGAGGTCGCTACTATGTAGAAAGAGAGAGTGGGGACCACAAACACTTTCAGCAACACATCTTCAAAGAAGTACAATGTGTCAGTGTCTCCTAGTGCCTTGAGCTGACTTTCAGCGTACAAATCGAAAGAAACATTAATAACATAAGACAAAAGGAATTAAGAATGTCAAGACAAGACAATTTGAATCTTCAATTTGAATCTTCCTCAGACACTCCAGTTGGAGTAATGACGATCAAGGGGGTTATTTCTTGTGGAGTACTGGAAGTGTTGATTGTTGTAAGTGCATCGTCAGGGATGGGTTGAGAAGTAACTTCAACCAGCGGAGGTTCAACTGCATCAACTTGGGTCTAAGATGAGCATGTAAGTTGTTGAACAACTCTTTAGATTCGAGCTTCTCCTGCTATTGTTTAGCTTTTGCCTCCTTTTGCATCTTTATTAGCTGAAGGTTGAGCTTGTCCTATTTTCGTTGGAGATCAGCAGTCATTCCTTGTCCTGGAACTCAAGGATTCTGATCAAGAGAAAATGAACTCTCTTTGGGTGTAGGATGCCTAATCCAAGTAGCGGCAATTGCCCTTCGCATTGTAGCTTCGGGGTACTTGTCCAAGTTGAAAATTAATCGAGAGCGAAGATGAGGAGTATCATGAATGAGGCGATGATAAAACTTGTTATCTCCCTCTTACCTCTAGGAGCACATATGCCAATTGAATCTATAAATCTTTGTTGGATTCAAGATTCACACCATGCACATATGATTGGAGGTGTCTTTCTTGTCTTACTCTGATGTGGATGCAAAACGAGAGTTTTCATACATGTCTTTGAAGTAAAAGAGCATGGCATCATTTTGATCGAACTCAGCGTCTGGCTTCATAGCAATCATAGTTGCATCCTTGATGAAGTACCTACTTCAATCGTAAGAATTGGACGCAAGGCAATGTTGTCCGTGGGACCAGGGTGAGGCATAGGTTTAATGTTAGGAGGAACCTTACCTTTCTTCTTCTTAAGGTCCAATGGAGTCGGAAAAATTCTATCAGGCATGAACTTGATGGTGGTGGCTAGTTTGATGTGAATACTAGGAAAGTAGCTTGGCCATTGGTCAGTCAAGCTACACTGCATCATTATCATCCCAACATTGAAGATGTCATCCTTAGTCAAAGGAATGGCTTGATGGCCATAGACTAACGAACTGGGACATGAGAGTGAAGAGTTAAATGTGCTTTGGACGCAAAAACAATGGTAGAAAATCATCAGAAGATGGGTCAATTTGTTGCGCATCAATCTTCCGACATGATCCAATGATATCATTATCATATCTCACCATTTCTTTGTAAGCCCCTGATGGAATCTTGTAAACGTTATTGTGCAAGGCCATTGGAATGTGCTTCCAAGTTTGTGGAGGAAGAACTTCAATCCCTATAAGTGAATCCAGTTCAGTAGAAGAAGGTACAACTTCATCAACTTTATGTATGGACAAAGGGCAGGTGACAACTTCTTCCTCAACGTCCAATGGAATTTGCGTCGAATCTATTGAAGGTTGGAATTTTGCATCTAGTCTCCATTGAATGTTGTAAGCATTCTCAGAGAGAAAGACCATAGGAAATCGTAACCTTGCAATGTCTTCTATAGTGAGGTTGGGGTCGATGGCAGGTTGTCCTTTATGGTGGAAGCGATCAAGGTGGATGGGAGATGAAGGAGCTTGATGTTGAACTTCATCATCCATGTCAGCAATGGAGGATCATTGATGTTCTTCTCAAACTTATTTCAAATTGTTGGACTATTGAGGTCTATTAGCGAATAGGTGGAATCTCTGCGGGTGAAGAATCATTGGCAATAGTAGCAACATTTGAGGATTGCTCACCCTCTGGATGCTTAGGTCTTTGGGCTTCTAGCTTTTCTCGTTTGATTGTGCGAGGTTGAGTAGAATGAAGAGGAACTATTGGTGTTGGTTTCACTTTCTTCACTTGAGGTGCAATGGTTTCATCCAGAGGGGACACAACTTTTCTTTTCCAAAACACCAAGTCATCTTAGTCATCCTCAATCTCATTGAGTTCCCTTAAGCGTTTTGTAGTGGACGAAGGTTGTTGCTTCTTAGGTGTTTCCCTTTTGGACACATGGGCCATTGCACCTGTTGCTTTAGGAGGAACGAGAGTGGGATGTGGACACTAGGGAGCCAGAGCAGTCTTGGACAAATGACTCTCCATTTTCTTCTTAGTTCTCTTTTCAGCTTGAGTCCAAACTTCTAATGGAGTTCAAAGAGAATGAAATCATCCATCTAGGAAGTCTACTAGAAGGAGCCATCATCAACCAACTTCATTTTCAAAATGTTCTCTTGGATAAAGGCTTTCCGTTTAGGCAAAAACACCCCGTCCAAGTATATTCTATCTTGTACTTCTACAGGTGTCTCGTACAAGAACTTCCTGATGACTTAGTGGGCCTAAAAAATTTTGTTAGGACATCATTGTGGTAGATGTCCTTTTTGTCCTTCATCACCTCAGTTGCAAATCAATTGAAGAGAATCTGGGACAAGTCAATGGGAGTGCCCTCCATTAGATGGTGTTAGATATGATGCAGAGGTTGAGGATGATCATGAAGAATCAAGTCAAGTTTTATTTTAAGTTTTGATTTTACATGCCCACTCAAATTGATGGCATATGTACTTTGTTTAAAAGGCTTGGTTCAAGAAAGATATAATCCCTTATTCCTCACATAAACTGAACAAGTCATGCATACATTAACTCATTAATTCATGATCAGGTCATACATATTCCATGAATCATCATTTGGCATGATATTAAAGCTTTAAAGTTTTAAAGTTTTCATAAAATGTGTTTTTCACTGCTTTAATCGATTACTGATTGCATTTAATTGATTAATTGCTTGGTTACATAACTGCATTTAAAGATATGAACATTTTAATCGATTACCAAATGTTTGTAATCGATTACATTCAGCTGACTTGGTTAAATCGTTTTGTGATAATCGATTACATGACGGATTAATCGATTATTTGTCCATCTGCATAATTTTCAGAAGAAAGTTTATCTGGTTTAATCGATTACCAGAGTTTTGTAATCGATTAAATAAGCATTGATATGTTTTTCACACTCCATGTGTTAATCGATTATTTGAGTGTTAATCAATTACTTCAGTGCATCACAAAATCCAGATCTTCTGTGATAATCGATTACGACATGAGTTAATCGATTATTTGTTCTTAAGAATTTTTCCAGATTTCACATGAACACTTTAATCGATTATTTTGGAACTTTAATCGATTACATTTGTTAAAATAATCGATTACCATTACAGAATAATCGATTACAGTCAGTTAATTCTATTTTTTATAGATAGATACAACTCATTGAGTGAGTAGAGACTTTTAGTTTTACGAAGTAAGCCTTGTAAACACACTCTCAGGAGATTTTAGAAGCACCAAGGCTCTTTAGAAACATTCATTGATTTGGTTTCAAGAATAATGAAGAATCTCATTTGTCAAAAAGAAATCATCAAGAAAGATCATGGCATTCATTCTCAGTCTGGCTTGATCATTTAAACTCATTCATTTCACTGAGGAAGTTCAGGTGATATCTTTCTTTAATCAATTTCTTTGTTGTTTTGTATAGAAATTGTATGTTTTGATGGTTTGTTGTTGATATAACAATTTGTATCTTTAAAGCATTACTAGATATGTATCTAGTGGGTAGAACAGAGAAGGGATCTCTGGTTCTTAGATCTTTTGAGAAGTCTATAGGTTTAGATTTTGAATTTTACCTAGGGTGGGTAAAAGAGATTTGTGTTTGCTTGTAAAGATAATCATTTTGTTATAGTGGAAACTCTAATCAAGGTTGATTAGAAGTAAAACTGGATGTAGCCTCCGGGGTTGAGAGGTGAACCAGTATAAATCTTGTGTGTAATTGTAATTTTCTGTTCATATTCATATTGTTCTTGAAGTATTATTTTTGTTAACATCACAAGGTTGTGTGAAGCTCAAGAGTGGGTTGATTGAGATAAAAGTTGATTTTAAAAGTTTGATATTTTAATTGGTTAAGATACGATCCTTCTTTCAAAGTCTTCCGTTGTGTACAAAATTGTTTTAAATTTTAAAAACTCTGAGGAAAAACCAATTCACCCCCTCTTAGTTATTTGCATAAGTATTCATTCTATTTTTCAGATGGTACAGAATGAACTTATGGGATTGGACAGGAAGGCTTTAGAGCTGTATTTGTTGTCATTGGATAGGAATTCACTAAGGCCGTGATGGTTTGACCACGACCCAACGTCGGATATAGTGAAAATCATCTAAACCGTCATCCTTTGATCATAGCCAAGCATGGAATAGAGTACAAAAATTCGTCACGACCATGATTAGAGTGCATTGGCAGTAACTTAACCTAAGGCTACAAATAGTTTCTTTTTATACCTTAGGAGGGAGTCTTGTATTATTTTACTATTTTTGAGTTTTGAGAGAGTAAGAGCACCGTGCTAGAGTCCCCAGTGCTAGGGAAGCATGGAGATTACAATTGGGAAGGTTCCTCATCTGGATTCCGACCCTCTTGGTATGTCAACACTTTTTTTTAGGATTTTTAGTTTATTCATGGCTATTAGTGGCTAGTTTCCCTAGTATGGGGATTATGATGTAGCCTACCTTGAACCCTTTTTTGTTATTTCAATGAGATCTTGATGTTATTTAGTTTAATTGATTCTTTTCCTTGCTTTAATTTCTATTTGGAACAATCATTTTAATACATAATTGATTGCATAGTAGTGATCATCTGCATGTAATTGGTAGATTTAGGAAGTCGGTGTTTTATACCAAACTGCATGGCCAAACTGGTTTTGTAATCTCTGGTAGGTTGATTAGGAAACTAATTAATCACCCTCATCACTATTCTTAATCCTTTTGGCTTAAATTAATACACCAACTATCAATTGAGTATTGTTTAAGGCAAAGAACATTATTATACCATTGTCAATGGCTAATAATTGACATTAGGAAACCAACAATTAACAATTGTAAGAATCTTGTTAGAATTAGGATTGGGGGAATTGTTTAGTGCAAAATTATAATCCCTGGATATTCATCTCATCTTATCTTTCACATTATCTTGCTTGTTAAGATTTAATTTTCGCATTAGATAATTGTTCAACAATCATATCTTATTTCAAATTCCTTCTTCAATTGCTTAGTTACAAAATAAATTATTTTGAGAACACAATTAGTCCTTTGGGTTTGATATTTGGACTTTTGGTCCTCGATACTATTGTGTATGGTACACCTGCCCTTATGCATTCATATTTTATGCACCACCTGCACTTAAGGGCAGGGTAGGCTGAACTTAAGTGTCCAGGTCAGTCAAGCTTAAACATGGGTTAAACCTTATAAGCACTGACCCCTAGAACAACATGTTTGATTCTATATTTCTATGTACTTTCAAGTTACTCTTCTTCTTCTTCTTCTTCTTCTTCTTCTTCTTCTTCTTCTTCTTCTCCTTCTTCTTCTCCTTCTTCTTCAGTGCATTTGTAGCATGAAACTTTAAGGGACATATACAACACTCTTTCTTCTTCTTCTTCTTCTTCTTCTTCTTCTTCTTCTTCTTCTTCTTCTTCTTCTTCTTCTTCTTCTTCTTCTTCTTCTTCTCCTTCTTCTTCTCCTTCTTCTTCAGTGCATTTGTAGCATGAAACTTTAAGGGACATATACAACACTCTTTCTTCTTCTTCTTCTTCTTCTTCTTCTTCTTCTTCTTCTTCTTCTTCTTCTTCTTCTTCTTCTTCTTCTTCTTGTGTTTGTATATTTCATTATTTAAGTGCATTTGTAGCATGAAACTTTTAGGGACATATACAACACTCTTTGAGATAGGATACATATACAACACTAATTCACAACAATTTATTACATTTCAAATTCAAATTCATCTTCTTTTTTTTCCCCTCCTTTTCTATCCTTAGGCTCCATTTTATTTGCATAAAATCAAGGGACAAGACAAGACCACACTCTTAAAATTAGCCTTGTTGAAGATTTATTTACACATGTGTAGCTTGTGTCTCGACTTTTTTTTTTTTGGGGGGGGGGGGGGGGGGGGTTAAAGCTTAATTTTTTTTGTAAGGGGCTTGTGTCCCGACTAAGTTATCTGTTGAACATATATATGACTTAAACATGGTCCAAATTACCTCTAATAAACTATTTCACGTAACACATTAAATGACATGTTATCCTTATTTTTAGAGAGCCATGTTATTATCTTATGTACAAACATTTTTAAAATTAAGTTTTAAATAAAGTATTTATTTGATGTTTAAAATTGACATGAATAATTAATTTGATTTTAGTATCGAAAAAAAAAATAATTAATTTGATTTCCAACATTATGAAAAAGCATATATATTTAGTGGTTGGTTTTGATAACAATTAGTAAATTTAGTTCTTAGCTAGTGATAGTGTTATGTGTCTGCCTTAAGTACAAGGTCATTGAATGGTAGTTAATATTTTACATCTTTAAAGTGGTGTTAATGAGGACTGCCCATTGGTTTCTATTAAAGAGAATATTAATTCGTACTATAATATGCCTCTTTATGTTACATATCACATGTGTTGACATTTATTATGTCATGTGCGACACTTCATTGTAAATGTCTAAATGATGCATATTAATGTCAAGAACTAAACTGAAAGACAATAGTCAAAGTTATGGTCTAAGTGTTTTTTTTTTTTTTTTTATAAAAAATCAAATTAATGGATAATATCAAAAGTCGGTCGTTAAGTTAATGTTTTATTCAAAGTAGTATAGGTGTGGCATTTTTTAAAAATAAAAGCAAGTAAAAGTAATTAAAACGGATTTAGGGTTAGCGAATTTGGCATGTTAAATGTTTCAACAAGGAACAAAGATTACTCCCGGGTTAATTTTTGGCTTGTAAAGATGATAAATTGTGAAAGGATATGATGTTTATAAATGAGGACATGAGGGTCATTTTAATGAATTGTTTCGTAGAATTCCACCCAAATCCAATTTATTGGAATTTTGTGTTTGAAGTTGAAGGGTGGTTCTTCGTTGTACTCTTATCCATTTTATCCCATATATGTAAGGACCAGCGTAGCAACCACACTTTCCAGCAAAATTGCACCTTTTTGCCCAAAGCCATGGCTGAAGCAATTATGGGTTTCACCCTTTTCAAATCACACACTCTTAGCTCATGTCTACAAACAAACAAGTTTCAAGTGAACCAGTCTTCAAGATTGGTAAAATGGTCCTTTGATATCTCCATTTCATCACATGCTAGTAATTCAAAGATGAAAAAAAAAATGAAGGTGTTTCTTTCTTTTGCAGCCAAAGCAACATTCAAACTCTACTCTTTTCAACAGACCGTGGCAGGTAAGAGTTTCTATTTCATATTGAATGCAGAAACCATGTTTAGTATAAACCTTTAGACCTTGATTGATACCATATTGCATTATTATGTGTATTTGTAAACAAGGTCTTAGAGGGCAAAAGCAAAAAAAGAGGATCTTTGTGTAAAGTGAATGGCTTGCCAGATTGGCCACTGATGGCAATTATAGTAGAGCAAATGGAAGGGCAGAGAGATTTGATCACTGAGAAAACAGTTTCCCATCTTAGTGATCAGGCAATAAAAAATGTTTGTAAGTCTCAACCTCCAAATTCTGTTCTTTAATTTTTATTTTGTTCTAGAGACTTCAATTTCATTTCTTATTGGCCTTTTCTGTGGCAGACTCTTGGTACATAATGTTCACCGTTTGGGGGTGCTTATTCTTTGGTGCCATGAAGGTAATTAAGGGACTTCTCAAATGCTATTCATGTTTAGCAATTGTGTATGGATATTTTAATTTTTTTTTTTTGTTTGATATGATTTAGGATCCATATTACGACTCAGAAACATATAGGGGAGATGGAGGAGATGGAACTGGCAACTGGATATATGAAAAGGTATTTTTTTTTCTTAATTACTTATTATTCTTGAACTTAAAACCCCAAACCCAAAGCAATAAACACTAGAATAATGATATAGTACCAAAAACAACGAATTTAATTAAAATATATTAATATTGTAAATTTTTTAATTATTTCGATCGGTCATAAAATGATAAAACTGTTAATTTATGTAATTATTACTTGAAAGTTATATTTAATATAAATTTTAAATAATTAGTAGTATAAAAATCTTTAGACTCATCGTACACAAAAAAATAAACTGAAAAATTATTAGACAAAAGTGCATAAATATGATGTGTTGCCTTTATATTGGAAGATATTTTATTCCATTACATCCCTTGAATGATCATCTGCCCTCCACTGTTAGGTTTGGATTCGTGGAGTTTTGTGCTTCTCACTGTGGATACCATCATTGTTAAAGATATAAATATAAAATTTAATTTATATAATTATTATAAAAATAAAAAAATTATCACATGACAATATATGATTAAAGGACAATATAAAAAATTATTACTGTAATTACATTCTAATTAAATTCATACATGTAACTATTCATCTTCCTACTCCAAGTCTCCAACCAAGCTTAGAGGCTTTATTGTTGCAAATCGTTCAATTCAGTGAAACATTACGGTATCCACATTCATATATGGGTAAAGTTTATACAATAACACTTACAGGAAACAAATAAATAGAAAAAGATATGAAGGAGTTTATGCAAATTAGCTTATGCATAAATTAATATTAGCTACCAAATAAACTCTTTTTATTTTTTTTTCTTCTCATAAAAGTATTTTTTGATAATCTTACCCAATGTATTAAGACCAGAAGTGGCCAAACTATCAGCTAAATTGGAACTTTACCATTTACAATATAAAAGGTTTTATATAAAATTTACAGTACTTAAGATGACAGCAATATAGGATATGGTGTATGCCACATTCTAAAAGCAAAATGGCACCTTCCTGTAAAATAGAGTCCAAAAAGAAAAACACATTGAGATTTGAGTATTATTATGGCTATGCAGCAAGATGCTATGGAAGCAGAAGCCAGAGAAGCTCTGTGGCGGGAGGAGTTGATTGAGGAGATAGAACAAAAGGTTGAAGGGTTGAGAGAACTTGAAGCAGCTGGCAAGAAGAACTAGTCAACTGATTCATACCGTTGCTTCCACCCATTAACCAAGCGATTCTATGTTATTGTATATATAAATAGTAATTTCTTATGCTTCAAAATGCAATGCTGAACCACAGATAGTACTTTGAATTAATATATATGGGGTCACAATATAAATAAATGGGTGCATTTTAATCCTATTGTTATTTGAATATTTTATTCAAGGCTAACAAATCTAACTAGTTATTACTGGGCACCTTCATAAATAATTAATTGAACGGGATTATATACTTAAAAAACACAATTATGCATGACAATGAAGAAATGATAGGGAAAGCCTAAACTAGGATGAGTGTGCAAATTAATATTCAATCGTTTCACAACTTTGATTTTTTTAAAACAAAATTTACTTCATGTAGTACAAGCATTTTTATTTTGTCTTGCCATGAGTATTTTCAGTCTATTGGGCAGACTAATCTTGTTCAGTGGTGGTCCTGAGTACGATCAAGATTGACGACCGCCTAGGGCCCCATTGTAAGAAAGGGGGAATGTTGTTTGCTGAAATTCAAATACTTAATTCCATTTCACCTAAGAGAGGGGCATATTTGTTGTTTATGAAGAAAAATAGATAGAGAAAAAAATGAAAAATACGTATGAAGAATTATCGTAAAAAAACAAAGACAAGGATAAATTAGGAGGAAAAATTGTAAAAGAGGTATATAATTAAAAAGGAGAGGTAAAAATAACAAGGTCAAATTGCTCATTTGGTCTTTTATTTTATATTCTGGTTTAGTTTAGTCATTTATCTTTTATAAAGTTCATTGTGATCCTTAATCATTTTAAATTGGTTCAAAATGGTCATTCCATCTATCTAATGTTAATGTCGTTAAAGGAATAAAAATATTGACGGCTAAAATTCACCACAAAATATAAGTTAGCTTTTTCCCCCTTCATTTTCCTCCTTATCTTTTTCTCCCTTCTCCTTCCTCCCTTCTCTCTTTAATCCCCCCTATGCTCCCTCTCCCTTTTGTCATGAGTCCCATCAAAACCATTCCCCTGTAGCACCCAAGAAGTTCACCTTCACAGTGGTGATGGTGCCGCACCAGTGGTTTCAGGAGGCAATAGTTATAGTGGAGTGGTGGATATAGGTGGTTATGGTGTTTTGGGGGGTGTTTAGGTTATGGTGGGTGGTGTTGGGCTTGGTGAAGGTGGCACGATGGCTTGAAGGTTACATATTTGAACTATTTTGGGCTGATTTAGGCAACTAAGTTGATGGTGGTTGTGCACACGGTGTGGTGGTTTGGATGGTGCTTGGGGTCATTGGTGTTTAAGTGGTTATAGTGGTCGTTGAGTGGGCATCGATGTTTTGGGAAGAGATGGTGGCACACTAGTTGATGGTGGTGGTGTTTGGCTTGGTTGCATAGGTCAGAAGGTTGAGTGGGAGTGGGTGGTGGTGATGGGTGATGGTGGTGAGGGGGTAGAAGAAGAGGAGAAGAAAGAATAAGCTTACACTTTGTTGCAATTTTTAGCCATTAATATTTTTATCTCATTAACAACATCAACATTAGATGGATTGAAGGACCATTTTGGACCAATTTAAAAAGATAAAAGATCAAAATAAATTTTCTAAAAGATATATGATCAAATTGAAAGAAAAAAAAAAGAAGATAAAATATGTCATTTGCCTAAATAACAATTGTCAAAAATTGACCACTCATCTTAAAGCTTCTCTATCATCCTAAGCCCATCCACCACCCATCCTAACTAGCACCTAGGCCCAAAGCTCATGCAACTCAAAAGCATGCTTCAATATGGATCCAAAAAAATAAACAATGTTTCGACATCCCAATTAACTAAATGTCACTCAAAACCCTTGCATTCAAAGTTATGTAAACATCGTCTATTACTCCAAGAAGGATTGGGTATATGGACTGGTCCAGCCTGTTAAAGGTCCTTCTTGCAAAGCCCACACTTTAGACAAGCTGAATAGGCCAAGTCTATGGAATAAATATTTTTTTTCAAGGTCTATATCCGGCCCACAAAAGTTTGTGAATAAACAAACTGATTCGCGGACCCAAAAAGTAATTTGAAAAAAATATTTTTTTATAAATAAAATATTTTTAAAAAAGTAAAAATGTATAAAATTAGAAGAATAAAATAATTATTTCATTTTTTAAACTAAAATCTACCCCCCTAAAATATATCAACATTTTATACATAACAAATTAACAATAGTAACCTAAATTAAAGATCAAAATCTTAACATAACAAATTAATAATACTTACACATTGGACTTAAACGAGTAGTTTGTGAGTTCCCAAATAAAATTCGCTATGTTCGCATACGTAACAGACAAAAGTCAGAAACTTGATATAACTATACAGATTTTTAAAATAGAGACCCATTATCTACAAGATCTGTGCATTTTACGAGCCGATATGCAGATCTAAGTCTACATACCTACTCCTAACTCTAGACAATATCCCTAGCATCATCAAGTAAATCTCCATCTCTCAAATTAAATCTCATGCTCAATGTGACAACGTGTAAAATTAAAAGAATTTAATACTAACTACAAAATTAATTAATGAGAGAAATAAATTAAAGAAATTAGGTTTGAAATGATAAGAAAATAGATACAGAGATATAAACAATTAACAATAATAAGTAACATGACCTAAAAAAAATGATACTAAGTAACATAAATATTAATTGCGGAAATATAAAAGCTAACTGCAGAAATTAAAAGTTAATAACAAAAATACAAAAGCTAGAAATTGAAGTGTAAAATTTAATAGTTGGAATTAAAAATTAATAGCTAGATGGTAAAAGTTAGTAGCATGAATGTAAACAGTAGAATGTAAAAGTTAGTTAATGTAATATAAAAGTAGGTGGAATGCAAAAAGTTAGAGGCTTTTTTTAAGGATAATTCTATTCATATGTATAAAAGGACATACATTAAAAGAGGAATGTACAATAGATACTATACATACTATGTCCTAATTCAAATTGAAAAAGATAAGAGAGATTGTCTATCCATAAAACAAAATGTCTTTAGTATAAGCAAAGGAAGTGCCGATGTAAGGAAGGCTAAAAGCAACCCAAGGGATTGAGATCCCATGGTGAGACAAAAAATGCTAGGTTTTGTAGCATTCGTATAAAAAAGTCATTGTTGAGTAACTCTTATGCAGTAGTATTATGGATTCAAAAGTTTAAATATCGAATCTTAAAGATTAGTTGTGTTTCTAAATAATTAAAATTACATAAACTAAATAATTTTGGAGGGTTTATCTTGTGTTGAAAATGTTTCACCAATTGTTACAAAGAAATATAAATTAAGCTAAGCAATAATTTCTAAAAAAGACATGTATGATTGAGGACAAGCTTGGATTATGAATTTGCATGTACCTGTTTTCCCCTAATTTTAATTAAGAACCCTAAGTTAATGATTAATTCTTGATTTCCTCATAAGTTAATCGTCAGCCTATGGTCAAGGTCTGAAAATACTCTTCCCCCTAAATTAATCAATTGGCCATTTGGGATTTAATATTCGTTTAAGGATGATCAATAAAGAGGTTTGTAAAAAGAAGATTCATGCCACCAGTTTGATCATGCAAGTTTTATGAACCCTATCGTTTTACATGTCAGATAATCATGGGAAGATGGTCACTTACAAGTAATTAACTATGAATTAGAGTGATCAATTCCAATGTAGAAGAGAAAACAATAAAGCAATACGATTGCCTAACTAACACCAGAGAAGTCAATTAAACAAGGAATCAAAGTACATGGGTACAACTACATCATAATTCAAGATCTAAGGGTTTAGCCAACTGATTGAACATTTTTAGTATAGTATTTTTATATTCTTTTTAGCTTATTTGACTTTTCTTAGATTCTTATTTTCTCACTTTAACTCAGTTTTGGTCTTAGGCAAATAATTGAGCTTAATTGATAATTGTTGCTTATTTTCAGATTTTGTGCTTACTTGACCTATCTTCCTTGTGTAGGACCTATAGGATTCTACAGAACTCCAAAATGGAGCATATGAGTAGTCTCTGGAAAGCTAAGGAAAAGAAATACAATTGTGTCAGAGATAAGCATGGACTAATTCTTCTGATTTAAGGGTCAAATTAGGCATGGTCAGAATCTCTGCACTTGAGTTTTGGGCTGGGAGATTAGGTTTTGATTTATGTAATTAGCATAATTAATTAGTTTAGATGGGCCTAATCATAGCCCATCCCTTCATTCTATTCAATCACTATATATTAGTATAGCAAAGAGTTATTTAAAAACACAAAAAATAGAATTTATAGCTTCTTGTGCAAGTTTTCAAAATTAGAATCTTTTTTCTCTTTTTCTCTCAAATGTTCTTCATTGTTCTTTATTTTTATTCTTCTTTTTATCTCTTTTCTTATATTTTTTTACACAAATGTTGTGGTTCTTCCACTGATGATAATCATGGAAGGCTAAACAATCAATCAATCTAAGGATTCAGTCCAAGTAAGGAGATTTTGAGTTCTAGTTTGGTATTCTAATTTCTATGTAAATGTTCATCTTCTTCTTCAATCCTCTTTTTGATTTTCACGACTATGAATATGTTTAGGATTTAAGACTCAAAGGCAATATATCTCTTGGAAAACTTGTTGAAGACAAATTATGAGGTGTGGTGAGCTAATCAAAGGTAAGACATTTTAGTTATGGTCTTGTAAATGTTTTTATATTTAATTTTTTACTAGACGGTTAGGGAATCTCTTAGTCATTCCTTTAGATTTTGGTCATCATATTTTAGTTTCCTAGTTGCATGCATTCTATGTTGTATTATATTATGTAACCAATTATGGTGTTGTGCATGTTGTATTAGTGTTATGTTTTTGAGCATTTTTGTTAGGCTACAACTTGTCATTTGAGATTTTAGTCATCATCTTTCATTTTGCTAGTTGTTTGCATTGTGTCTCTCTTTATACACTGACTTTATTTTTTTTTTCACTTGCTAGAAAATTAAGAATATGAAAGCTCAAGGAAAGGCTCATAATAGTAGTGCATCTAATTGTGAAGTATCTCAAGTAAGATCAAGTGTTGATCAATTAAAAAATAGTTCCAATCAAAGCAACAACCTATCAAATCGGCACCAACTAAAAAAATAGTTCAAGTGAAAATCAAGTTCATGCATAAGTTCCAATTGTTGTCTTGGATCCTTTAAAGCCAATGCAACAACCCAAGAAAAAGGCAGTAGCAAAAAATGATAATTTAAGGGTGCAACAACAACCTATGAAAAGGGTAGAAATTAAAAATGACCATTCAAAGGCTACTGAGCAGTCCATGAAAAGGGTAGCAGCTGAAAATGAAAATTCAAGTGTGAAGAAGAAGTAAAAAATAATTCCCATGTGTCTACCAATGCTAATTAAAGAGTATAATGACAACCATGGAAATTTTGATGAAGAAGAACCAAGAGATGAAACTAACATGGAACAAGAAGAAAATGACAAACCTAGAGGATGCAGACTCCATGGAAAATGAAGGAAATGCATTCCAAGAGGAAGATGGTGAAATAAATGGTAATTTAATTGACTTTTAATCAATCTTATGTATTTTTTGTTATTGATATATATATTTGTTTTATGTCAAAATAGGGACAAGTAAGAAAAGAACACGAGGATTGACACAATGCATGAAATTACATTCAAGAAATGTTCAAGATTGTGAAGAAGTGGTCTTAGATGATGATGGAGAGCCAATTGGACCCAGTGGTAAAACTGTATCTAACTTAAGTTATTTCATAGGCACTATAGCAAGGAATGGTGATTTTTCCCCCTGATCTTTACAAACTTCAAAGTCCAAATGAAAATCACAGCAACAATATATGGTATTATGTGAATGTATGAAAAAATAGTTTCATATACATAATATATATATATATATATTATTAAATGTTTAGATATTATCACACATTAACATAATACTTTCTTTTTGTAGGAAATGTACAATATTCCTGATAAAGGAAAAAAAGTTATGTTTTATAGTATAAATGATTCTTGGAGATGTTACACTAGTTACATCAAGAAGAAGCATTTTGAGAAATATTCTACTTTGAAGGAAAGGTTAACAATCTGGGACTATACCTGAAGCTTATTTTATGCAATTGATGACTTATTAGTATCATTCGAGTAAGATAATTATATGATTTACTAATTTTAATTTTAAATTTTATTATCTAACTTTATTTGATTTATCCATGATGTTGGAGATTAGCAAGAAAAATGTTATGAATAGAGCTAAGCAAAAGTATTTGCATCGAACGAGACCTACAATTTTTGCAATAATTCGTGCAAGATCGGTAATGGACCTATAAATTTGTTTTCCTTGGGTCATGATTAATTGCATGAAACTTTTGTGTCATTTTTCTAGAATAGAAAATAAAGATGATGGAGATTCTCCTATATAAAAATTGAGAATTGACAAACTCTCCAAGATTCTTAATTCTTAATGTACAGTGTTCACGGATCTTTTGATTTGTTATTTTACATATAGGTAGCCACTGGTTTAGTTTATACTATGTTTGACATTCTGTTCACCACAAATATTGGATATATGCACATGAATCTGAGATGCTTTTGTTTTGCATAGTAAACTAGTAGTAATTTATAATATTCATGTTGGATGTTTTGGACAATATACATCTTCAAACATATCTTTGTGATGTAGCGTCAAAAGAAGAATGAAGGAGAGGAAGCCACTCAAGCGGAAATGTTTCTTGAGACTCGCAAAGTCCGACCAAAAGGAAAAGAAGTGGATGAAGAAACACAAGTTGCTATTGTAAATTCACGTTACTCATAAAGTATATGTTTTGTTAGAGTTTAAGCGCACAATCTTAAACATGAAATTAGCAGAAGCATAAGAAAAGAAAGAAGCAGACAAACATTTACTTGGTTCAGTAACTAGGGCAATACCTGGTTACCTACATCCAAGGGAGCAAGAGAGCTATAATCTCGCTCACTTGCACTAAGTAATAAGAAAAGTTACATGAGCATACCCCTCAAAGTTACACGGCCAAATTCTCATAACAATAAGCAAAAGGCCAAAAGATTACAAGAAAAAAATGAAGATTTACAGGGAACCAGAAATGACCCTTTACACCAGTGTTTGGCCAGAAAACACTTTAATCTTCATTGAGCTCTTCTCCTCAGGTTCCTTGTACGAGTACACATCAAGAACTCCAAGAAAACCAGACGAAGAAGAGAGACTCCACCTGCAATGCAAGACAAACAAGAACAAAGACCTACACAACCATCAAACCACTCTATTCAACAGACAAAGCTCAAGGTATCAGTTGAAGACATCAAACCCTAGCAGAGCTAGGTCACATGTGGAACAGAAGAGGAAGACGAAGAGAGAAAGACATAGAAGCTTTGAGAGAGAATAAAGAAATAGAAAAGTCAGAAAGTGAAAATGTACCAAAACCCCTTAAGTGCAAACCTTATATATTGATGAAACAGAAAGCAAAATGCATTGTATGGTATCTGGGCCATTCGTATGCTTTCTTTGGGATTCATATACTCAACAAACTCTACCTTGGAGCACAAGGAAACGTAGTGCAAGCATAAAAACAGGGACTACAAGTTTAGAGCCAGAGCAGGGGACAGACAAAGATAGAGGAAAGACAAAGAACAAACATTCACATTAATAAAAGAAAATATGTCAGGACCTACAGAAACAAGAAATCATGTTAGTATTGCCAAAAAAAAATTAAAAGAAACAAAAAACAACTTAAAATAAGAGAAGGATGAGTTTTAAACTGCTATTGCTGAACTTTTAACAATTCCATGGCATCCGTGAATTTGTTGCAAGGTACAACCTTAGTCAAAATATCAACTGGATTGCACACAATGAATATTTTCTCCACCTTCACCTTATCACCAGTAGAAATGTCTCTTATAAAGTGTAGTCGGACATCAATGTGTTTTTATCTTTCGTGGAATGCACCATTCTTTGATAAATGAATAGCACTTTGGGAATCACACATAATCTGTGAATTCCTTCCCTTAATCCAAGTTCAGAAACCATTCCCTTTAGCCATAATGCCTCTTTTACTGTCTCTGTTAGGGCTATATACTCTACTACACTAATAGACAAAGCTAGTACATGCTAAAGATTAGATTTCCAACTAATTACATTTCCACCAACAGTGAAAATAAAACCTGATAAGGATCTCCTCCTATCTAGATTTGCAGCATAATCAAAGTCACGGTAGCCTTTTACAACAAAGTCATTAGATTCTTTTCCAGTAAAATTTAAACAGAAATCAGAAGTACCATTAAGATATCTTAATATCCATTTTACAACATTCCAATGTTCTTTAGAGGGCTTACTCATGAATCTGCTCACAACACTAACCCTATAAGCAATATCAGGTCTAGTGTTAATCATTGAATATATTAAACTTCCAACTGCATTGCAATATGATACATTTTTCATATAAGCAGCTTCATCTTCATTTAAATCACCACTTACAGATTTTAATCGAAAATGAGCAGCCAAAGGTACACTAACAAACTTACAGAGATGCATAGAAAAATGTTTAACAACTTTCCTGACATACACAGATTGAGATAAAGATAAGGTTCTTTCTTTTCTATTTCTCACTATATCCATACCTAAGACTCTCTTGGCAAGACCAAGAATCTTCATGTCAAATTCTTTCAATAACATTTCTTTTAGTTTGTTAATGCATTTCATATCATGTGAAGCTATTAGCATATCATCTACATAGATTAACAGATAGATATATTTATTATCACTGTCTTTCATATATTAGACACAATGATCATACTTACATCTTATAAATCCATGTGATAGAACAAAGTCATCAAACCTTTTGTACCATTGTCTTGGTGCCTATTTTAACCCATACATAAACCTTTAGCAAACAAACTTTGTTCTCAGAGCATATCTGTATGAAGCCTTCTAGCTACTCCATATAGATCTGTTCATTTAAACTTTCATGCAAAAAAACAATTGTAACATCAAGTTGTTCTAATTCTAAATCAAGAATAACAACAACAGATAAATAAGTCTAATTGAAGTGTGTTTTACTACAGGAGAGAATATTTCATTATAGTTTATTCCTTCTACCTGTGAATAGCCTTTTGCTACTAATCTGGCCTTATTCCTGGCCTTATCCAAACCTGGAATTTCAGCCTTCAACTTGAAGACCCACTTGCATCCAATGATCTTTTTGTATTTGGGTCTTTCCACCAAAACCCAATTTTGATTCTTCTTTAGTGAGGATATCTCTTCCTCCATTGCCCTTAGCCACCTTTCTCGAGAGTTCATGTTCATTTCCTCTTTATAGGTTCCTGGTTCTTCTTGTTCAACAATTTCAACAACCTGCAAGGCAAACGCAACAATATCAGCATGAGCAAATCTGCTAGGAGGTCTTATATTTCTCCAAACTCTATCTCTGGTCAGAAGATAATCATTGATATTTGAGTCCTCTTTGATTTCTCAAATAATTATTTGTTGATCATTAGTAAGTTGATCAAGAGTGTCTCCTTGATCTTTAGTTTCATCATGATTTTGAACTTGTTCTGAATCATCAATACCAGTGGTCTTTTCCACCTCCAATTGGACATTTGCAGGTTCTTGAACCTGTCTAATACCCTGCACAATATCTTTATAGAATGTTAGTTCATCAAAAACAACATTTCTACTGACAATACACTTATTCTCGGATATTAACCAAAGCTTATACCCTTTTGTCCCTGTAGGATACCCTATGAAGATAGATTTAAGAGCCCTAGGGGCTAACTTATCCTGTTTATTGTGAACATAAGCTAAACAACCAAAGGGTTTCAGATAACTCAGGTGAGGAGACTTACCATACCACATTTCATAGGAGTTTTGAATTTAATAGCTATGAAGGGGGCCTATTGATAACCGATGTCATATCGCTTCAAAACAATTAAACTATATTAATTCTGTAGCACAAGATTAACCTAGGTCAACTCAGAAACATGATCAATTTGGTTCCAACTTCAATTCACTAGTAAATAATAAGAGGAATTTTTATCGAACAGTTTGCATGCGATGAATAACAATTGCAGAAAAATGCATAAACTAATGCGAATTGATAAGAGGTATTGTAAAACAGATTAAAGAACATCAATCCAATTCACCAAATCAAGCGATTTGAATCATCATAGGTATCAGATAATGGTCTTGTTATGAAAGTTCATTCAATTTCATTAGAAATAGTTCAATCGAATTAACCCCTAAATTAATTGAAACCACAAACCTAATTGGAATATTATCCAAATAATCTGTGATTCAAATTCGAAATTAGGAAATGAATCCATAACCTAATCCTCTTTCAATCCTAAACACATTCATAATCATGCAAATTGAATACAGGATTGAAGAAGAAAGTGAACATTCACACATAATTTGAAATATCAAACCAGAACTCAAATTCTCCTTGCTTGGGCTGGATTCTTGGATTGATTGATTGTTTAGCCTTGCATGATCATCATCAATGAAAGCCCCATGAAATTAGTGCACGAAAATGGAAGAACAATGAAGAACAATTGAGATAAAATGTTTTAATTCTAAAAACTTCAAAAGGAAATATAAATTTTGTTTTTGCTAAAATGTAGTGTGTGTTTTTTCACTAACTAATTGCACTAGCATATAGAAAATGAGTCAATAAGAAAGGATGAGTCATGATTAGGCCCATCTAATCCAATTAATTATGCTAATTACACCAATAAAAATCCAACTCGCAGCCCAAAATTCAAGTGCAGTGGTTTTGACTTCCAAGCCTAAAATGACCCTCCAATTGACAGAGTTGACTTGGGCTTATCTCTGACAAACTTGTAGATCTTTTCCTTATCTTTCCAAGGACTACTCATATGCTCCATTCAGAGTTCGGTAGAGCTCTCTAGGTTCTGCACAAAAAAGATAGGTCAAGTGAGCATAAAATCTGAAAATAAGCAACAATTAGCAATTAAACCACTTGTTTGCCTAAGACAAAAACTGAATTAGAATGAGAAAATAAAATTTCAAGAGAAGTCAAATAAGCTAAAAAGAATAGAAAAATATTTAACTAAAAACGCCTAATCACCTATTAATCACATGATAGGCAGTAGCAACAACTTTTGCCCAAAAGATTTTCTTATACCAAAATCAGATAGCATGCATCTTACTTTATATAAAATAGTTCTATTCATTCTTTCAGCCATGCCATTTTGTTGAGGTGTCACAACACAAGTTATATGTCTTAGAATACCAAAATGTTTGCAGAAATCATTAAATTGGTTATTACAAAACTCCAGACCATTATCATTTCTTAATGCTTTAACCTTCTTCCCTGTCTCAGTTTCCACTTGAGTTTTCCAATCCTTGAAACACTCAAATGCTTGATCCTTTTGTTTCAAGAAGAAAGTCCACACACGTCTGGAATGAGAGTCTATCATAGAGAGAAAATAATGGCAGCCTGAAAGAGAACTAGGAATGTTGGGAGATCCTTACAAATCAAAGTGTATATAATCCAAGGTATTTTTAGTTTCCTTCTTTCCTGTTTGAAAGCTCAGCATGTGAGATTTTCCAAAGATACAAGTTCCACAGAAATCAACAGGAGTAAAAGATTTTAAGGATAAAATCCCTTGTTTATATAACTCTTGTAATCCTTGATTACTAATGTGACCAAGTCTTTTATGCCAAAGAAAAGACTCAATTGACTTTCTACTGACACTACAAGACCAGATCCTACTGCTTCCCCATCTAGAAAATACAGACCATTTTCTAACATCCCTTTCATAAGAACTGAATACCCTTTAACAACTTCAAGGGTTCCTTGAGCACACCTAAAGTTGTATCCACTTTTGTCTAACATTCCAAGAGATATTAAGTTTCTTCTAAGGTTAGGAACCCATCTCACATCCTTGAGAACTTTAATAGTCCCATCCCCCCATCTTAAATCTAACAGCTCCAATACCTACAACTTGGCAAGTTTGATTATTTCCCATCATCACCTCTCCACCTTTAAGATTTGAAACAAATTAACCAATCTTTTACAGGTGTCATATGATATGTACTACCTGAATCCATCACCCACTCTCTCTCACTGGAAGCATTAGACATAGCTAGAACCTCATTATCCTCAAAACCACTAGTCAATTAGCATAATTTGTCTTATTCCCATTATTTGGACCTTTTCCTTTTTCTGGACAATTCTTCCTAATCTGTCCTTCCTTATGACACAACCACTCACCTTTGCCTTAATAGATGACTTGTTCATATTCTCAGTATTGTTCTTTCCTTTTCCTTGAGACTAACCATTTTAATGAAATTTCTTTTTAATAATCAGCCCTTCTACATGACTTTCTTATTAACAACCATTTCTAGTTCTTTAGACTTTAGGGCCCCTATTACATCTTCTAGTGATAAGGACCCTGATAATTGCTAAGCATACGTAAAGTTACATGTAAATTACTTAGCAATTATCTCATCTTTTCCTCTTTTAGTGCTTCTTTTTGTGAATAAAATATAAGAATTAACTTCTTCTAAGCTTCTATCTAATAGATGCTAAGTTTAGTTGATTTATGAGGTGTTGGTTGTGTTTTTGTAGAAATTCATTACAAGGGCATGGAAGGTGGATTTCAAGGTCTGGAGTTGCTAACTCAGTGCGTCATAAGCTCACTCAGCGCGACTGACTTGCCCAGTGCGAAGGCCCGCTCAGCGCGACCAACTCACTTAGTGCATGGTCACTTATCAAGCTGGACAATTGGAGGCGCGCTCAATGCACCCTTTTTGCGCTCAGCGTGAACCACAACACTAGGCTACTTTTAAAAGGAAAAAAGACACAAAAAAAGGGAATTTGAGCCATCAGGACCAGAGGCAGAGCTAGGACACGAGAGAAGGGAGAAATCCCACTCATTTGGGGGCATCTTCCTCCATTTTTCTTCCATTTTCTTTCATTCCTCTTGCTTTCCTTTTGTATTTGTAAGCTCTCATGACAATGAGAGGCTAATCCATCCACTGTTAGGAGCTCAAATGGTCAAACACTCTTAATGTAATGATTCTAACTATCTATTCAATGCTATCTTTGTATCATTGTTGCTTTTCTGAGCTTTATTCATGTTTGTGGTTTGATCTCCCATTTGCATGCTTTGTTATAGGTTTTAATGCATCGAAAAATAGTTATTTCCTTAGAACTGAAAAGCACTTATAAAGATATCCATGTCTAGGGATAGAATGGTATTATTTAGCCTTTATTACGCATCTTTACTCTTAATGCAAATTATCTGGTGTAGCTTGCTGAGGGATTAGGAGTGAATTTAGGTGATTTAGGTCTAGCACTTGAGGAATCAAGGTTAGAATATAGTAGTAGATGAAGGTGAGTGGGAATAACGTTGAATAGAGAAAAATCATTAATATTACATCAAGGGTAGTTTTGGTGAGTTGAGCACCAACACATCACAAACCTCTGAATCAACCAGCAACTCACCCCCAAGTGTTTGTTTTCTATCTCTTCATTGTGCTCTTTTTAACTATCATTAATTATGTTGAATTTTATGTTTCCGCATTAGGATTAGACAAATATCAAATCAAATTCGTTGTTTGCTTAAAATTAGAAATATATTAACTCTGAGTACAAGCAAAGTTCCTATGGAATTCGACACTCGGACTTACCGTTTATTTATTATTTGGACAATCGGTTCGCTTGCCGAACCGTTAACAAGTTTTTGGCGCTGTTGTCAAGGACTTTGTTCCTTGTACTCAGCAGTTTGTATATCCTAAGTTTAAGCATCAATTCTTTTGTTTTCTAGTTCTTTGTGTTGTAGTGCTAATTGTATTGTTTGTGTTGTGTTAAAAAGAAAAATATATATAGAAACGAGGAAAGTATCTTTTTCTTGTCATTCTTTGCTTGCAGCATGAAACCTTTGAAGAACCTGACCCATGGAAGATATCTGGAGTAGTATGCTCAGAAAATTAGGGGTCAGTCAACCACAGCTCATAAACTGTGAGTTTTGTGGAGGAAAGCATGACAATGATGATTGACATCTTTACATCATGGAAAATTCTGGGTGGGAGCAAGAATTACACCCTTATAATCAATATGAAGAAGAAAGACTCTCTAATCTTGAAAATGTGTAGATGCAATTCATGGAGACTTCCCAAGCTAGCTTCAAAGCCAATCAAAATTCAATTCAAAATATGGCGATTCAAACTGTAAGCTAGCGGAAGAAATGGTCGAAACATCTCCTTTGGTCATACAGGAAGAAAATTTTGGAGAAGTCACAACACATAAGGAGAGTCTTGTAGAAGAGCATGATTCACGAGAAAAAGATGAAGAAAATAAGGAGAAAGGTAAGGAGACACCACATTGCATGGGAGAAGTGCTCACAAGTTGAAATTCAACAAGGAAGCCCTCTCCAAGTCAATACCTCTCCTCATCAATTGATTAGCAAGGAAGAAAGACATGGAGAATGTGACAAATCCTTGAGTGTCATTCTTTCTGTGATAACCAACACATTCCTGACAATGATATGGAAGGAGCTTCAGGGATAGATGTTATTCATGGAGTTTCTAGCTAAGAATAAAAAATGCAAGGAAAATGTGTTTTATGTGACCTTTATGCCACCTTGAAGACATTTAGCCCGTCAAGCTAGTGACATTAAATAAGTGCTTACTAAGAGGCAACCCAAGATTTCTATCCTTATCCTTTTGTTTAAGAATAATTGTGTATTTTTCCATTTATTTTGTTATGTATGTTAGTGTTGTAATTAGTGTATGTTGTGTTTGTCCTATTTTTATTACTGTAGTTTACTGGCGCACTGAATGCGTATTATCGTGCTAAGTGCGCCTTTTGTGTTTTGTCTTGTGCGCTGAGCGCGAAACCTCGCGCTAAGCGCAGACCCACTTTTCAGTTGAGGTACTGAGCGTACATGTCTCGCTCAACCCAATTTCTTCTCTTTCTGAAATTAATTTTGAATTGAGCTAAGCGAGCCCATGCCGCACTAAGCGCGTTGACAACCTCCTTAAGCGAAAAGGTCACGCTCAGCCCAATTTCCTCTCTATTAGAAATTTATGGGAATTGAGCCGAGCATGCCAGTGCCTCACTGAGCGCACTGGAGTGCGTTTAGCGGATTTTGCAACTTAAAACTTCCTGCAAAATCCGCTAAGCTAAGCTTTCTCACACTAAGCGCGCCCAAGTATAAAACAAAATCTTTTATTATTTTTAGGGGGAATTCAAAAAGCTTCTGCGCACAGGAGCGCTAAGTGCGCCCCACGCCATATTAAGTGCAATTCATTGTCAAAGATGTCTTGCTTAGCGTGCATGTCGCGCTCAGCGCAACACTCGTAACTGCTCACCCCCCCAGTTTACTTTTATCCAATTTTTTGCTTCTTTCACACTCTCACTTTCACCCTCTTCATCTCTGGCTTTCTTGTTGTTATGCATTCATCTATGTGCATTTCTCTCCTCTTCATCCATCCCATCCCGCTCCCAAGTATGCCATTTCTTTTTTACTTCTTTTAATTTTCCTGATTATTTATTGAGTTTTTATTTCGTTAATTTTGTTTATTTGTGTTTGTATTTGTGTTTTCTTGTTGTTTAGTAGTTGCCTGTAGGTTGATGTTACTTTGGTGTTTGGGCTTGTCTTTCATTTCTATTACATGTTGTTTGTTATTACTTTTTGTTGTTTCTGTGTTGTTTTGCATGTCATAGAAAAACAATGAGCTCACTAAGCACGCAGGTCGCTCTTAGCAAGTTCATACGTTCTGGAAATTTCTATGAGCCTGTGGGTTGTCTCACTAAGCACGCATGTTCGCGCTGAGCAAGCTCGTATTTTGTATGCATTTCTGGGGTTACTCGCTTAGCGTGCATTTGAACAAGCCCATGAAATTCTGGGTTTTTGTTTAAATGTTCATTCATTGTTCTTGTTGTTCTTCATGTTGCTTGGGAGTTTACCCAAATCTGGAATTTCCAGAATCTGGTGCCCGCTAAGCGCGCCTATTCGCGCTAAGCGGGCCATCTCTTATCATAGAAATGCTGGTGGGCTTAGCACGTGCTCTTGTGCTGAGCCTGGCCTGGCTTTTGGCCATCCCAACAGCCCGCTAAGCGGGCATTCTTGTTTGTTGTGCTGCAGGGGCGCTAAGCAACCCCTAAGCTTTAGTCTTCCTACAGCCCTGCTAAGCGCTCCTATTCACGCTAAGCGGGCGTTTTGTTAAAATTTTAATTTTTATTAATTTTTAATTAATAGTCTTGGGCTAAGCGCGCCCTGTCGTGCTAAGCCCAAACACTTCTCTGCCTGTTTTGCAAATTCGGTCGCGCTAAGCGTGAATGCTTTATCAGAAGCACCTGTGTTCTAGGCTCAGCACGCCTGGCGTGCGCAGCCCAAATTCTCCTCTGTTTGGAATTTTAATTGAATTGCGCTAAGCACGTCAATGTTGTGCTCAGCACGCTAGTTTCCAGCAGAGGTTGGCTCAACGCGCCAGGTTGCGCTAAGCCCACACTTTTGTTTTCTTGTTCATTTTGGGGGCGCGCTAAATGCGCCTTTGCTCGCTCAGCGCGACCCTCTGTCCAGTTTTAATTTTTCTGTGTTTCTGCTTTTCTTTTCTAGTCTTTGTTTATTTTCATTTGTTTATGTCCTTTTTGCAGATGGCTTTCAGGAAATGCTGAGGTTCGTCATCCCATCCCCGCCAAGAGCCCGACACCGTCCATGGTGCTTGGGACTCCAACCGATTTAGCTCACAAGTGGCGTGGGTTAGGTATTGGGAGAGCGTGCAATAGCGCAACATTTTGCCCCAGAGGAGGGTGTTCTTACATCCAAGAGAGTATGACGAGTTCGTGAACGAGCTCCAACAACGCAGATGGACATGGAGAGGGCCAGGTTGATTTATGACATTGTGATGCAAATGGACATGGACTTGGGCTGCCTCATTTTATTTAGATCATCAGATTGCCCAGTCTAGCACCGGCTGACTTGGCTTCCCAGCCCTTATCACTACCCTCTGTGATGCCAAGGGGGTCCATTCAGACACTCTGGCTTTTGAGTCTCTCAGCCCCCCATCAATGTGGGGTACATTAGAAAGAATTATTGGCATACGGCGGACCACTATGTGTCCTTCCCAAGGTCAGGGAAGGCAAAAGCTCGTGGAGCCCCTCCTACTGATGTTGAGGCTCTTACTTCAGAAGCTGATCCCAGCAAGCATGCTTCTCCTCATCCTTCTTCGTCCATTCCTCAGGACTAGCTGATGCCAATGCTCTCAAGCCTCCACCAAGGCCAATATCTTCTAATGCAAATCCTCCACCAACTCTCTCTCCAGCAGCCAGTGATGACGCCAGAGGATTTCCTCTCCCAAGTCACTTGACCTAGGTGAAAACAATAGAAATACCCACAATAATCAAGAGGGGGGTGAATTCGTTATTGCTTGGTCTTTTAAAAATTATTTATCAAATCAGAGTTGAAGGATCTTAATCACTTTTAAACCAAGAATGCTTTTACTCAATCAAATTACTCAGCTCAAGAAACCAATAACTCAAAACAGAACTTGTTGGGTAATGATAATGAAACCAAGAACAAATGAACAAGATGACTTGTAGAGATAGAGATAAAGAAAATCAACACAAGCTATTTATACTGGTTCACTTCACAACAGAAGCTACATCCAGTTTCTTCTAATCAACACTAGATTAGAGTTTCACTATTATAAATTTTTGTTCTTACAAGCTTTACAACAACCTCTCTTTATCAACACTAGATAAAGAATAGAAATCTAAAACCTATTAGACTTCTAATGAACAAGAACTAGAGACCACTACTCTGTTCTTTCCTAGAGAACACTACTCTAGCCAAAGCTTCAAGAACTCACTTACAATAGCATCAAATAATAGAAATTCCAAAACGAAATTACGATCAAAGATTATGGAAAGAAACAACCTTATGATCCAATGAATATGAATGCATATGAATTACCAATCAAGGTTGAATAGTAGAAAACAGAATTTCAAAATATGCTCTCCATTTTAACTCTTGAAGTTTCTTGCCCAAAAATCATTCAAAGATCATGATGATTAAAGAGTGGAACAAGAAATTAGTAAACCCAGAAAATCACTTTCAAACTCTTATAAGGCTTGTGTATGCTCAGAAAACACGAAGTTTTCAAGTTAGAAAACAAGCCAAGCCTTCTTTCTATTTATAACAGAGTATTGTAACAATCTGTAGTCGATTACACGCGCCAAATAATCGATTAAAACGCATATGTAATCGATTAAATTGTCACTTAATCGATTAAAATGTTCAAGGCACATTCTGGGTTTCAACAATGAACAAAATAATCGATTAAACCGAGCTATAATCGATTAAGTAAGAAAAGTGTTGTTTCAGAAAATAGCTTGTGTAATTGATTACGAATAATGGTAATCGATTAAAGTAGTAAAGCAAGTTTTTACAAATGGCCTATGTAATCGATTACGAATAATGGTAATCGATTATCACGGCAAGGCACAAAATACATTTTACATTATGTAATCGATTACAAGAAATGTGTAATCGATTAAAACATTCACCAAAGCTTTCTAGTTTCAAATACGAGCCATATAATCGATTAATCCGATGTGTAATCGATTAAAATGTTCATAAAAGATTTTCCAATTTTAAACATGAACTGAATAATCGATTAATCTGCTATGTAATCAATTAAAACAGTAAATTTATATTTTTCCAAAAACATTACTCCATTAAATCATTTTTCAAATAGTGAGTAGCTTTGATGTTTTAATGAAAATCATTCAAGCATGTTAAATGAGTATGTGAATGCAATGCAAGGATCAAAAGATTGTCTTCTCTTACACGTCATTTGAATTAGAATCTTCAAGGCATGTGAAAAGCTCAAAACAATCTTCTAAGTCATAGGCTTCATACTTCATGTTGCTCCCCCTATATCCAATACTGGGGACAAACCTTCCTTCGATAAGGGGGTGGTGCTGCTGATAAGGAAGCTGCTATTAGTGTGGATGATGACTATGTGGAAGATGTCACAGCTGCTCAAGGAGCCTGGGACCCTTGGCCCACACAGGACATTTTTAATTATGTTTTTTATGCTTTCAGAGTTTATGTTTTCGTTATTACTTTATTGTATTCTAGACAATTTACATTCTGTTTTTAACTTTGGAATTTTATATATGCATGATGGATAGTTAATTTGGTAAACACTCTGATTAAGCGTTTTGCATGACTTAGAGTTCCGTTTGTCTGATATTTTACATTTGATTCGCAAGTGAGTGCGCGTTGTTGTAAATGTTGGTTTCTTAAATTGCATGCGTGAGAGTGAGTTAGTTAGCTTGCATGACAAAATTCTTGTGAAGAAAAACTCTAGGCTTCACTACACCATGTGAATTGTGTAGCTATTAACTGTGAGAGAACGATTGATTGAACTTTCTAGATTTGCATGAGTCTTGAACTTCTTGAATGCATTTATGAGGTGGAACTGATCAAGGCCTTTTTGAATTTTAATTTATCCACTTGGCCAAAAGCTAACCCTGTTGTTGATTAATTTTGAATCTCTTGCACCCCTTTTGAGCCTAATCTAGTGATGAAATTTGATTCTTGAACCCTAAGCTTGAAAGCAATTGTAAACATGTTCCCTTTACCTTAGGTTTTAGGAGAGCATTATTATAGATCAAGACAAATTTGTCCCAAATTTGGGGGAGTGTACTTGAGTATAATTTTTATAGGGAAGTAAATGACAAGCACACAGAGGATAACAACTGTACTATACCTTGGATGAAATAAAATAATAAAAAAGAAAGAGAGAGAAAAGAATCAAAACCAAGGTCAAATGACTGTGTGTTGTGTTGTATGGCAAATGAAATGAGTTGGAAAACAAGGAAAAATGTGAATGCTTGATAAGCGATGTCATATCGCTTCAAAACAATTAAACTACGCTAATTCTGTGGCACAGGATTAACCTAGGTCAACTCAAAGACACGATCAATATTGTTCCAACTTCAATTCACTAATAAACAGTTGGGGGTTTTTGTCAAACAGTTTGCATGCGATAAGTAACAATTGCAGAAAACGTATAAACTAATGCGAATTGATAAGAGGTAATGTAAAACATGTTAAAGAGCATCAATCCAATTCACCAAACCAAGCAATGGTAATTATCATAGTTCTCAGATAATGATTCTGTTATGAAAGTTCATTCAATTTCATCAGAAGCAGTTCAATCGAATTAACTCCTAAATTAATTGAAATCACAAACCTAATTGAAATATCATCCAACTAATTTGTGATTAAAATTCGAAATTAGGAAATGAATCCATAACCTAATCCACTTTCAATCCTAAACACATTCATAATCATGAAAATTGAATACAGGATTGAAGAAGAAAGTGAACATATTCACACAAAATTTGAAATACCAAACCAGAACTCAAATTCTCCTTGCTTGGGCTGGATCCTTAGATTGATTGTTTGTTTAGTCTCCCATGATTATCATCAATGAAAGTCCCATGAAATTGGTGCACAAAAATGAAAGAATAGAAAATGACAATGAAGAACAGTTGAGAGAAAATAAGAGAAAGGGTTTTAATTCTAAAAACTTAAAAAGAAAATGTAAATTCTGTTTTTGCTCAAAATGTAGTGTAATGTTCACTAACTAATTTCACTAGCATATAGTGACTAAGTTAGAAGGAAAGAATGGACCATGAATAGGCCAATCTATTCTAATTAATTATGTTATTTAAACCAATAAAAATCCAACTTGCAGCCCGAAATTCAAGTGCAGTGATTCTGACTTCAAAGCCTAAAATGACCCTCCAAATCACAGAATTAGCCTCGACTTATCTCTGACAAACTTGTATATCTTTTCCTTATCTTTCCAAGGAATACTCATATGCTCCATTCGGAGTTCTATAGAGCTCTATAGGTCCTGTATAAGGAAGATAGGTCAAGTGAGCATAAAATCCGAAAATAAGCAACAATTAGCAATTAAGCACACTTGCTTGCCTAAGACAAAAATTGAATTAGAATGAGAAAATAAAAGTCCAACAGAAGTCAAATAAGCTAAGAAGAATAGAAAAATATTTAACTAAAAATGCTCAATCAATGCTCTCGTAGAACTTAGTTGTTGAATTATGAGAAAAACAATTATTTCCTGATAACCCAACCACATTACAAGCCAAATTAAGTCCTCTGAGATCCATATTGTTTGTGTATGATTGTATTCAATGAGAGGATGTACAAATCTGAGAATGGTGATTTCAATTGTATTGAATGAAGTTACATGATCGAAACACATGTGCGCTTGAGTGAAATACTAGCCTTGTGAGGATTAAAGCATAAGTTGATCTTCTTTGATATCTATCATTCTTGCTTACTCCTTTCACTAAAGTGCAGGTTTTGCTTGATTCTTTCATGAAACTTTGACTAGTGTGAACTGAAGTTTTGGATGCTTGAATTGATTTGGAAAAGTCGCAATTATCTCAGTTGTGTGATGTGTTCCATTCTTGACAGTGCCATTAATCTAACTTAGTTATCATTTACTTACTTTTGCTTGAGGACAAGCAAAGCTTTAAATTTGGGGGAGTTTGATAATTGCTAAGCATACATAAAGTTACATGTAAATGACTTAGCAATTATCTCATCTTTTCCTCTTTTAATGCTTCTTATTGTGAATAAAATATAGGAATTGGCTTCTTCTGAGCTTCTATCTAGCAGATGCTAAGTTTAGTTGATTTATGAGGTGTTGGTAGAAATTCATTGCAAGGGCATGGAAGGTGGATTTCAAGGTCTGGAGCTGCTCGCTCTATGTGTCACAAGCTTCCTCAGTGTGCCAGAAGCTAGTCGCTCAGCACAATGGACTCGCCCAGCGCGACTAGCTCGCTTAGCCCGTGGTCACTTATCCAGTTGAACAATTGGAGGCACGCTCAACGCATCCTTTTCATGCGCAACGTGAATCACAACACTGGGCTACTTTTAAAGGGAAAAAAAGGCATGAAAAAGGGAATCTGAGCCATTAGGGCCAAAGGCAAAGCTAGGGCACAAGAGAATGGAGAAATCCCATTCATTTAGGGCCTCTTTCCCCATTTTTCTTCCATTTTCTTCAATTCTTCTTGCTTTCCTTTTGTATTTGTAAGCTCTCATGACAATGAGAGGCTAATCCATCCACTGTTGGGAGCTCAAACGACCAAACACTCTTGATGTAATAGTTCTAGCTATTTATTCAATTCTATCTTCGTATCATTGTTGTTTTTCTGAGCTTTATTCATGTTTGTGGTTTGATCTCCCATTTGCATGCTTTGTTATAGGTTTTAATGCATCAGAAAATGGTTATTTCCTTAGGATTGAAAATCAGTTCTATATCCATGTATAGGGATAGAATGGTATTATTTAGCCTTAATTACTCATTTTTACTCTTAATGCAAATTATCTGGTGTAGCTTGTTGAGGGATTAGGAGTGAAATTAGGTGATTTAGGTCTAGCACTTGAGGAATCAAGGTATAATATAGTAGTAGATGAAGGTGAGCGGAAATAACGTTGGATAGAGAAAAATCTTTAATATTATATCAAGGGTAGTTTTGGTGAGTTGAGCCCCAACATGTCACAAACCTCTGAATCAACCAGCAACCCACCCCTATGTGTTTGTTTTCTATCTTTTCATTGTGCTCTGCTTAACTATCTTTAACTATGTTGAATTTGATGTTTTCGCATTAGGATTAGACAAATATCAAATCAAATTCGTTGTTTTCTTAAAATTAGAAATATATTAACTCTGAGTACAAGCAAAGTCCCTATGGGATTTGACACTTGGGCTTACTTCTTATTTATTACTTGGTCAATCGGTGTGCTTGCCAAACCGTTAACAGACTCTCTTCCATACTTAATCGCAACTTTCACATCCTTATAGGAATCAGGCAAAACATTTAAAAGTATAATAGCTTGCTTTTCGTCAGTAATTTTTTCATCAATGTTAGCAAGGCTAATAGTTATCCTCTTAAACTCATCTAAAGATTTACTGGATTCCATTCTAAAACCAAACAATTTTTCTTTTTTATATATTTTATTTGAGAGAGATTTAGTCATTGATCGCAGCCGTACGCAACCAAATTAAATTGATTTTAATGTAGTACTAGGAAGTTGACTCCTAGGTCGTCTCTCAAGGATCAATTGTCAATGTTTAAGGATTGAAAACGTGTTTTGGGGGGTTTTTAATAGAATTTGGCAGAATTCGAAATTAAAACAGAAATAATTAGAAATAAATTGCAGTAATTAAAAACGA